>JABFFE010000047.1:0-73890 GCA_013623625.1 Fusarium setosum | reverse complement strand
CATCATGCCACTTCAGATCAGCGCCCACGTGCAGGCGACAGTCTATGCGATTGCGGAGAAAGGGGCGCATATGATTCTAGAAGATGTCAGGGATGCAGAGTAGAGATGACTGCTGGCGTGGCATCGACATGATTCAACATGCCTACCTATATTTGTGGAGATGTGACTGTGCTCTGCTGCTGTTGCGTCACTTGATACTACCTGCCGGTATGAGATGAGATCCATATTAAAAGACCCGCGAGGTTTGGTTAGATTCAGTTAGACGATACGTTACGGTAGTAGACACACGAGATGATGTGGTATTGAGATCGGATATCATGATGTTTTGTGCCATGAGATGCGATTCGTTGCCACCCGATCAGCCTTTCTCATACTTAACATCGCTATCCAATCATTTTCAAAAGTTCTCGCCTCACTGAACGGAAGAATGTGTTTTATATCTTTGCTTTGAAATCAACAATATGACTCTAGGGTAGTATCTGGTCCTCGTTAATTGTGACTGAGGTGATGGGCATTTCCTGACAGTGGTTGTCAATGAGAAGCACGCATTCCTCGATGAGGAAAACCCCTATCCATGTTATTATTAAAATTTTCTTGAATCTGATGTTGGGAGTTGAGCTTTTAGATCTGTGTATAGTTACTATGAAGCTTATATCCACACATCTTCAACCACCCTAAGTACCTATCCACCAGTCGTTCCGCCTACCCTTCAATCAACCGACTTAAATATTCTTATCAGTTCCTTAACATTCATAGATATGATGCTTAATACTTGACGTAGATGAGCATTAAGAACTTGTGTGGTCCAAATAGCATTCGCGTCTTGGCCAAAGTCGGCGTCCTATTCAGAGGTGGATCTGAGCTAATAAGTGATCGACAACAGCCCCATTGGCGTTCCCTTTAGCTATCTAATACCCTGGTTAGCGCAAGAGAAAATGCTCAAGTTTGATCGATATATCCGGAAGCCACGCTGTTCGAGATGCTGCCATGTGGCGGGACCTGATCGTCGTGCTTGCCGCGCACGTGGAGGTTGGCCATTTCTCGGAGCAATTGAAAAGATCGAGCATATGGCCTCCTTTTTGTGTTTATGTAGATATCTGGGTAATATTGTATGATTTATTGGAAGTGCTCCGTGTTTGCAGCATCAGAAAGCTGAGACCGGGTGAAGATTAGGCGGGAAGCTTTTTCGAGAACAATTGGTGATTGAGTGTCGTCAGCTTGGAAGCGACTGGGGACCAGCTCTACGACAAGCCTCGACTGTGATCATGCTCAACGTCATTGTTCCAAGCCTACAACGTGAGCATTCTAGATGTAGACAATCTCGATGTTGAACTAGAGGCGTAAGGCTCCGGATTTTGACTTAGATTATATGTGTGACCCAACTTTAGTAAAGTTGCTTCAAGAGGATCATCTGCGGAGCTTGGTATCTGGATCATTGATGACCTTAGCAAGGAGCTGATCAAGGATGGCTATTGTTAATATATCCCACTAAAATGTTATATGTCGGCGAGGAGCGGTAGAGTAGTGGCCGATGTTCGCATTGAGTAGGGGTCATGTGAGAAAGAACCGTTTCTCCTATTATTGACGGCGGTTTAGTCTCAAGTCGCCACCGCAAGTTAGATAGCAATGAAATGCTTCATAAACAAGCAAGCAAGCATATCTGCCTCTGAAAACTCATGACTCTACTAACAAGCGTTGTTTTGCCTATGACAGGGGCTAGTAGGGCATGCACACTGACAAACAGGAGGAACGCCGAAAGCAGAGACATGCCCCGAGTCTCGGTCATTCGGGACAGGTCTACCGTGAGCAAGTCCCTAGCGCCCGTCAAGAGTATCCGGGCCAAAAACAAAGTTTGCAAGGGAGTTCTAGCAAACAAGACTAACCTCGTCTTAGTAAGTCTAGGCCGACCTCGGCTTGTCTGCGAAAAGGTCACTAGACATACGGGGGACTCCAAGAGCCAGACACCCAGACGGTTCGACGAATCTAGCTAAACCGTATTCTGGACCGCGGACTATCAACACAGGCTAAAATGGAACCTAAATCGCGCAAACGCCGAACGCCTGACGTGGCTTCCACCTAGCCAACAAGAGATTAAGAAACCGATCCTTACACTAGATTCAAAACAGCCTCTCCATCTCCGAACCCTAGCGGTTCCAAGATGTCGGAAATTGCAGAATCCGTCAATTACCTTGTCCTTACTGGAGCGCTTTCTTCCGGCGGCGGCACTACCGGCATTGCCGAGAGGAACCCGGCTAAATACTGCCCATTAGCCTTCGTATGTACCCAGAAGAGGAGTGCGTTTAAGAAACTACTAGGGATGAAAAACCTTGATGAGAACGAGAAGCCTTGCAAGACATCCCTGGATGGCTACGATGGGGGGGGCCGCGGCAATACCTATCCTACCGACCTGGAACGGGGTGGCGTCATTCACATCGCAATCAAAAAGCATTAGTCACCTATCATATCACTCTCAGTTCTGGCTTGTTTGGTTGTGATACTCTAGCGCCAGGTCAGGATGATGTCGTTCTTCCCAAACAAGCCCAGAGAATCTAACTGCCTTGAGGCCCAGCCCTTTATACGACAGGGGTAAATAATTCACCTCAACATACGGTATTGAATTGTGTCCGCGTTGTTTATGCATTATCTGTGCAGTCCAGGTCTGCGCCTAGCTTTGACACACAATAGGTAGCCTTGAAAACCAGTCCGGGCGGGTAAAAAAGCTCCAATTAATCCAAAAACCTTACCTAACCAAGCTTCTAAAATCTTCAAACCTTAGAACCTTGTAAGGGAGGATTGCAGTAGCACTCGAGAGTCTTCCAAACGTGGATGCGTCCTCCGAGATAGGCACTAGATCTCTCTCACTTTTGAATACCTCCAAGATATCCGCTGGTGCCGTAGGAATATACCTCTGTCTGATCGTTGATCAAAGAAAGCTGCCTTTGACGAAGCAGTAGCGTAACTCAGATAGCGCCTCCATTGGGTTTTCCCGGTGCCTCCTTGACAACCCCAGCAGACCACTAATCGTCTTGCCAGTAATATCATAGACGAGGGTGACAACAGTTCCAGCTTCCTCTAGCCAGGTAACCAGCCAGGGCTCTCTAGGGTGAACACTGGGATTATAACTCTACCACCCTCAGATAGACCAAAGACAGCACCTGAGCAGACGAATGTAGCATCTGTACACAATATAGGCAGTCTATCGGCCCAATGCCATGCAACATAGTAAGCTTCTCAAAATAACTCTTCCAACTGCATCGCCGAAAGAATCGCCCCCCTTCCTCAACCTACAGCATGGTCGTTCTGCATGCCGGTCACTCAAGGCAAAGTGTACCCGCCGTCAACTGTGAGTTCGGAGCCTGTGACGAAAGAGCTCGCGTTGCTTGCAAGATAAAGGTAGGCCGCTTTCAGTTCCCGAACATGCCCTGTGCACTCATTAGCGCCATGTACTTGTGTAGCCAGCCCAGCCATGCCGTACCCAGTCGTCCCAAAACGGCCATGCGGTTTGCTTCGTTGATGGATGCTTGGTCTTCACTCATTTCCGTGTCGATCCAGCCGGGAGACACCATATTCACCCGCGCAAACCCACGCCACTCCCGAGCCAAGCTTTTACCCAAATGAATCGCAGCGGCCTTGGTCGTATTGTAGGTTGTGTGGTCAACTGGAATGGTGACGACCCGACCGCTGATACTGGTGGTGATGATAAAGTTGCCGAAGCCCTGATCTTTGAACACGGGGCCTACAGACTTGGCACAATAGACGACTCCGTGTATGTTGACGTTCACTTGGTCGTGATATTCCTCAAGCGATTGTTCTAGGATAGGCTTGGGGATGCAGATTCCCGCATTTGCCACAAAGACGTCGATTTTGCCAAACTCGTTGCGAACACGGGATATTAAATTGCCCACGTCGGTAGGATCAGTGACATTGCATCGAATGTTGACAGCTTTAATATTGTGTCGAAGCGCCAGGTCTGCCGCTGTTTGGTCCATTGATGGATTGTCGGAAGAATACACAAGAACAACGTGAGCCCCAGCCTCCGCGAGCCCTTGGGTGACAGCAGCTCCGATGCCTCGACTGGCCCCCGTAATTATGCAAACCTTGCCCGTCATGTTGAATTGCTCCAAGACATTATCGGGAATGTCAGGGACCGGTCGGCCTGGTCGCGAGGCCTGGCACTCTTGGTACGTCATGGACATGGCTGCACCAAGTCAAATGTAACAATCAACGAGGAAATTGGTTTATGCAAAGCTTCCAGGAAACAGCATGGGATAGGCCAGACAACCAGATGACTTTGAAGCGAAGGGTAGAGATGAAGATACGCGGGATGATGGATCAACTTGGGGCCTTGATCAGGGGGCTAATCAAGGTCCTTTCTTTCATCTCCTCTGTGCCGCTCAACTTGGCACAATCGCGAGTACCATCTTGTGGATAATAGCGTTGGTTGGTTCATGGTTACCTGGTTCCGGGTGTAGCACTGGACAACGCTACGGTTTCCTCCGCCGATATTCGACATTCACGGGAATCGCAGCCGACGGAGACGGAGACCCAGTTAGGCAATTGTACCACCCTTTCGTATGAGGGGGCTGAGCACATCTTTGATCATGCGGATCGCCTAGTCTAATCTGCTTACCTATGCTGTATCAGTCTGATCAAAAGGGAAATACCTGGCGTCGTGCTGCTGATTGGTGTCTGTCCTTAGCCACACCAACCAATCGCCTTTAGCCCTTGGCTTTGTGGAGATTTGTTTCTTTATCGTTGATATGTCCCAGTAGTTGAAGCCCCAATCGACCTCTGGTGAATGGGCAAGTCAGTACACAAGTCGGTATAGCACTCGATTAACAAGCCCAGCTTGATATCGGCGTTAGATTGGTTCTTCTATAAATCCAAGACGGGCAACCCCTCCTATATAGTGCATAGTACTATCTGGAGTGCGCGGCTGCTGGCAGCTTGCCTTCACCACAACAAAGAACACTGTGGCTTTTCACATCTCTAGTATCACAATAAACCCGATGCTAACACGTTGGAGAGCCCCCCCCTTAATGCACTATAAGCGAGTCATATAGTTCCCTGCAGTTCCTACAGGGTACAGTTTTGTCAGGCACAGGCTTTGACCTAGAAAGCAAAGACTTGGTCCTCCATTTTACTGACAGGGCGTGCCTTATTGTACCCCAAGCCCTCTGTAACCTTCTTCATCCCACTTATCATGGGGGGAGGCCCGCAAAGCAGGATCTTGACATCATCCGCCGGCTTCGGCAGCCATTTCTACCAGATATTAGTTGGTGACGGAACACAAGGCGCCGATTGAGAAGAAATGAAATAAAAGAACTCACTGTAATCATCTCCGCAGTTACAAAACCAATGCCGCCAGTCCATCCCTCGGGCGGATTATTTAGGACATAATGAATCCGTATACCGGCGTCCTCTTTCGTCAACGCATCCAAGTCCTCCTTTAATAGAATATCTTGGTAGTTCACATTGGCAAAGATTAGGTCAACTTCGGTCGTATCACCGTTAGCACGCCCGCGCATTATTGCGCGAATGATCTGCAACATGGGTGTAATGCCAGTGCCACCGGCAATCATTCCAAAGTGCCGAATCATGTTAGGTGTATAAGTAAAGGCTCCTTTAGGTCCCCGCACGCGAATGGACTGGCCAACTACGAGCGAGGCTATATGTTGCGAGATATTGCCCTGGGGATATGACTTGATGAGTAGATCAAAGAAACCAAGCTGGTGGTCACCGGACACGGGAGTGTAAGAGCGGATAATCTCCTTGGTTGTGCCATCCGGCTGAGGAAGCACGGCTCCGATAGAAATGTGCTGACCGATTGGGAGGCCAAAGACGGTCTCGGGGCTGGGGAGCTTCAAGCGATAGCTGGCGGGGGCATCAGTTATACTTGGTAGATAGAGGACTGGAGGCGCGAGATTACATAGCAACATTGTGAGAGACGACAGTCTTCTCCTGGAGTTCGAACTCTTGGAACACATCGGGTTTTAGCACCTTTGCGGCGACGACCTCTGCATGGTGGTTTGTCTGGCCAGTCAATTGCGGCGTTGGGTAAGATCTAGGGCTGGATTGCAGCGCCACAGTCCCGATTTCGAGGTCCTGAAGAATCTCGTGAGCCTCGTCGGAGTGGCCAGCATCGTCATATGCCTCAGTGGCATCTTCCCCTGCGACCTCAAGCAATATCTCTGTACCGCCACTGTTGGCCTTGGGTTAGTTTCATACTGAAATAGACCCAGTAGATGTCAAAGCAAAGAGTGACTGGATGTGGTTACAATGGGCAACTTGCAAAGGACATAATGTATGACACAAAGATCTGGTACTCACGGGTGCTCGTCAGCAAAGGAAGAAGTGTCGTAAACCTTGCCTCGGACAATTATGTAAAGATCATCCTTGGTGTTATGTGCTTGCACATCGACATGAGTAAACACTCTGGCCATAGTGAAGGCGAACTCGAGCGACGGAATCGGGTCTCAATGGAAGAAGACGGGGTTGAAGATTAGTAGGCAGTGCCCCAGAAACAGCAGGGCAGACACGAAGGAGAACATGGCCGGAGACATGACGGACACGGCAGATCTAGTAATACCGAAGGCCCTCAAGAGACTCTACGGCTATTGACTAACATATTCAACTTGAGGAGATCATGTCTGGCTGGACCCTTCGCCATAAATTTCCTTTCTAAGTCTAGTCTGTGGAGAGGCAACGGACAAGGTGGTTGGTGGGAACGGATGAGACGAGTCAGTTTGGCCTTACCACAAGAGGCAGTCCGCCTCGACGATATGCCGATAGGCTATAGCTATTCTTCATTTAGCCAATAGCCTACATCACCTCTGTCGCCAGGTCATTGTGAGACTCGACGCTATAACTGTCTCGATTAGGTAGAGTAATGCGCGATCGACGCAGAAAACATGAGCTGCTGCTAAATCAGACCCTCGGTGGGTATGGCATTCGTGCCTCTGCCGGCCCTATGGTAGGTACACTCTATTACACATGTTTACATTTAAGAACAAGTTGATTTCATTCCTCATACATCCCAGCCAAGATGCTCCACATAGAACTGTCAGAGATCATCCTTCGCAACCATGTCGACTCCAATTCAAATTACTCTACCTAATGGCCGGAAGTACACTCAGCCCACCGGTCTTTTCATCAACAACCGCTTTGTCCAGGGTTCCGGGAAGGCCTTTGAAGTTGTGAACCCAACGTAAGTCTTCCTGGTAGTTTGGATGGGCTCGAGCTCACTCTCGGGATAGGCTATGTACTAATAGGGCAATTCTAGCACCGATCAAGAAATTGTGACGATCACAGGAGCCTCAGAGTCACAAGTTGACCAAGGGGTCGCTGCTGCCAGGGCGGCCTTTGAAGGACCATGGTCGGAACTTGCTTCCGCCGAGCGAGGGGCTTTCCTATACAAGCTTGCCCAACTAATTGATCGAGACCGCGAGCTCATCGCCAGCATAGATGCTTTCGACAATGGAAAGGTAATTTAATAGGCAGAAATCCGATAGCATGATGAATCTGATAACTGATACTCTACAAGACTTATAGCTCCGCCATGGAGGTTGATCTCGACGAATCTTACAACGTCTTCCGTTATTATGCAGGAGCGGCGGACAAGATATGCGGCAGTACGATTGAATCGTCTCCTGCCAAGCTGGCATATGTGCTGCACGAGCCACTGGGCGTGTGTGGTCAGATCATTCCATGGTGAGTTCCACGCGCATAGAGACTGAGAGATTATGTCAACATAGTGGAATGCAAAGTCAATAACACCTGTGTCCCCGTATATAGGAACTATCCCTTCATGATGCTGGCGTGGAAGGTCGCCCCTGCACTAGCCTGCGGCAACACAATCATCCTCAAGCCCGCTGAGCAGACGCCACTCTCAGCCCTCTATTTCGGGAGCCTAATCCAGGAAGCCGGCCTTCCGGCTGGGGTGGTCAACATCCTTCCAGGCCTTGGTTCAATCACTGGCAAGGCCCTTGCTGGCCACATGGGGGTAGATAAGATTGCTTTCACAGGCAGCACAAACACGGGTCGCATTATCATGAAAGAAGCCGCCAATAATCTCAAGAACATCACTCTCGAGTGCGGAGGCAAGAGTCCTAGCATTGTTTTTGCTGACGCAGACCTTGAGCAAGCCGTCAAGTGGTGCCATGCGGGTGTGATGGACAACAAGGGTGAGGTAAGTGCCAGAAGCTATGGCTGAACTATTTGTTTCAACGTGTTATCTTTTGGGCTTGTGCATACTAACTTGGGTTCAGGTCTGTACATCGACCAGCCGTATCTATGTACATGAGAGCATCTACGGTGAGTTCTTGAAGCAGTTTGTTCAAGCTACTAAAGACATTAAAATCGGTGACCCTTTCGCCGAGGAGACCTATCATGGACCCCAGGTATCCAAAACTCAACTCGATAGGATCTTGTCCTATATCGAGGATGGCAAAGCTTCTGGCGCCAGGCTCCTTCATGGCGGTTTAAAGCACGGCTCGCAAGGTTCATTCCTTGAACCAACGGTGTTTGCAGAGGTAAGAACTAGCACATCAGGTTACCCCAGAACTCTAGGCGAAACTAACTGACTTGAATAGACCAATGATGATATGAAAATAATGCAAGAAGAAATCTTTGGGCCAGTTGCAGCCATTTCAAAATTCAGCAACGGAGACGAAGTGGTCAAGACGTGCAACGCCAGCCAATACGGCTTAGCAGCGGCGATATTTACTGAAAACGTGAAGCGCGCTCATATCGTTGCCCGCAAACTCCAGTGCGGCATGGTCTGGATAAACTCCTCCAACGATTCCCACTTTCAGATTCCATTTGGTGGTTACAAGTCATCTGGCATCGGCCGGGAACTAGGGAAATACGCGCTTGATGCGTATACTCAGCCAAAGGCAATCCATGTCAACCTAGGTACCACTCTGTAATTGTGTGGAGAGATATCTTGAGGATGTCACAATGCTGTTTTTCAACTAGTCCTGTTATCAAACAACCAACGCGTACCTCAATCAGTTCCTTTTCGCGCATCTTGAAGGATTCAATTGGTGATGAACGTGGTCTGACGCTACGGCCTTGGCCATCTAGTTGTCTACTAGTTGCTCAAGCCAATACAAGGCAGGCGTACAGGTGTTTTCTTCTTCTGTTCTCCTTAAGGCGTTGATGCATGATAAGGTGTGGCTCAGATGCCATTGCGTCCTCTAACGACACCAGGGCATGAGATATAGAATTGCACATGAATGTGGACTTGAAAAGCCAGCATGTGATAGATCATTACTATATTCTTGTGATGTGCAAACAGCTATGAGACCGTATTCACCCTCCCCCATCCCGCTCTCCTTCATGAAAAAAAAAAAAAAAAAAATCAAGCGCCGAGAAGAATGCGTATGTATATATACATCGCTAGTAAGCATGATCGATCCGCTTCATGCTCGATCAAAATTCCCAATCTCAATCACGACCCTTCCTTTAGTATCAGCGCTTGCATATCGCTGGTATGCCTGGCTCTGCTGTTAGAGATTCTTTCTCGATCATGCAGAACGGTAAGAAGACTGACCTTGAGGACATCATTGAGTGGAAAGGTAGAATCAATAAACACACGCATCTTTCCTTGTTCGGCAAGCGTGGCCAAATATTCTGCGTTTGCTCCTGTCAGAGGAGCGCTGAATGTGACATACTTTCTGGGAACGCCGCCCAGGAACGAAGGCTGGTGGTTGTTTCTGACTGCCCGCAGGAGAAAGGCCAGTTGCCCGGAGCTACCTTCGCTGACGTTGATCACAGTCCCGCTGGGCTTCAAATACCCGGGCGATGCTGTGAACAGGTCCTGGTATCCCACCGTGTCCAGAATGTTGTCAAACGGTGTGGCTTTGTATGCTTCCGCCAGGTACCCCGATACAGACTTGACTTGGCGGTAATCAATAACCTAAATCCAAATATTAATGTCGTCTAGTTATCGATGTATGGTTACTCACCTCGTCAGCGCCAATGCTCTTAACAATATCGGCCTTTGATCCTGAGCAAACTGCAACAACATGGGCACCATGATGTTTCGCTAGCTGAACAGCAGCAGAGCCAACCGCGCCACTGGCCCCATTAATCAAGATCCGATCACCCTGCTTGATCTGAGCCCGTCGGATCATCTCCAAGGCGACTTGGCCGAGAACGCTCAGACAGGCAGCCTCGGCAAAGCTCATATTGGTGGGTTTGACGGAAATGCAGTCAGAATCGATCAGAATGTACTCTGCTAGAGTGCCATTGCCGGACACGGCGGTGGCGTACTTGGATACAGTCCCGAAAACTGGCGTTCCGGGCCCGAATCTGGGGGGAGCATTGGGGCCGGCCAAAACCACTCGGCCAGAAAAGTCGAGTTCTGCGATGGCATTCTTTCGCAGCACGGACGGTACAATCATCATAAGGTTCTTCCCGGGAGAAGTAAGTGCCGCATGTGAGATGCGTACAAGGACTTGGGCTCCTTTTGGTTGACGAGGCGTTGGGAAAGATGAGTTGAAAGACAATACTTTCTCTGGAGCACCAGCAACACTAAAGGTCCAGGCCTGCATAGTAGGGGGAATGGTATCGGTAGCCATAGTTGAAGAGGTAGAGGTGTGTTGGAGATGGTTAAAGATTACGTCTGTTTTGGTCAATTCCTGTGGCAGGTCAAAGTCCTGGGATTGACTTTACTTATATCACTCGGGTCTACTTGTTATTACATTTAACCCAAGCTGATTTTAGACTTGTTGCTTACGATCGTCATGGCCTCAGCCACGCCGCGACCAATCCCCCATGGCTCAAAGGCAAGGATGTTGAGACGCCAAAGTCCGCACCCTTACGGTACGCAGCGGCCTACCGAGACGACCCATAAGTCCAGGCTGCGCCTCCAAGAAACACCACAGAACTTCAAATTTTTCCAGTTATGGGATTGTCGAGGCCTCCATCTCCGCCAAAAGTCCGCAAATGCAAACAGGCTTTTGAGCAAGCGGAATCGAAATGCCGTGTACGTAAGCCCAAGTTTGATTACCAATTGTAAGAATGGCATTGTTGACTCATCAAAGCTACTATCTAGTGTGACATGGTGCGAGTTGCCGAGTCTTCGTGATTGGCCGGATTGCCTGGGTAGGCAAGTTTTGGCGAAAATTCGTATCAGGAGACAATTGATAATTTGCTCGCCAATAAGGATCAATACCAACTGATCTAGGAATAGGCCCCATTGACGAATTCTTGTTCCAATTGTAGTATGAAGCTATTAATTGCCCCTTAATACTCTACTGCTCTTCAAGGTCATCCCAGTCGACGAGACCCTAGACGGTAATCGTAGCATTTGCAGCAGCGCCCATGTCGCGCGTCTAGCTGTCTGGAGAAAGGACAACTAAGCACTCCATCCCTTCATCTACTAGCATCATCATGTTTTCCCACTTCCCGTCTACTTCTACTTGCATCTGGTTGTCTTTGTCGTGCACGGGATCTCATAGGCGATGACTTGTTCGGGGACCTCATCTTCGGGCTTCACAAGTCGATAGCACGCAAGCACGAATCAGCGATCATAGGAGAAATCTTGGTGGCCTCTATCAGCTACTTATAACCCAGCCCAGGGAAGTTGGGTTGAAAGGGACACCTAGGAGAAAGGATGTCTCTCTCGGAAAGGTCTTTAGTATTGTGTACATCTAAAGGGACGCTCCACCTACTATCCGCCATCTCGAGAACATTTGATTGTCATAGTTCTGTAGTTGTTCCATCCTCCAGCTGCTGGAAACTAGGGTCTGTTTTTGGCCCCCAAACCGGGGCTGTGGCATCAGTCAGATTCAGCGGCATGAAATTCTTCCGATCCGATTTCATCATACCAGCGAGAGAACGAGCGGCGGAGCTTTGAGACGGTTTCAGTGAGAAATTTCAAGAACGTTCTCAGAGACTCCGACTATAATGGGTTTTAAGGATGAGAGGCCAGCGACCCACGGGAGCGAGCAATTGATAGATACAGTCCTCCAAATGGACTACTTCTACCAATGAATCGACTAGGCCAGCCCTATGTAAAATTAACAATGCATATGTACTGGTCAACTCTGATCAGATCATGCATCTTTTTAACTTTATTTCAACCATCTTTATCAAACAAGTTTACATATATAATAGCAGCAAAAACCAGCTCTAGTCAAGCCTGCATATTTCCCCGGCTCACATAGATTGCTTTGGACATACAAATCTCTTTGTTTATTTAGGGTTCATCTTTCTCGCGAGGCAGACTCGAAGCCGTAGGGTAGGGTAGCGGTCAAGGTGAGTGCCGAGGGAGATGTTGAGTCAGCATCATTCAGTGACATCCCATTTATTGGACGCTTAGGTCCGTGATCACGCTTATCTCTTTGAGGAAACCGTTGGTCCACGTGCTGAGCACGCCGGAACGAGAACGTCTCATGAGATTCGGTCAGGCTGGTGGGTACCCCGATCCTTGTCACTCCAAAGCCACTGCCGATCTATTGGTCGCGAGGCCATCAATCATGGGTCTGGGAGATGCTTAAACGCTGGTTAGCCAATCGAGAATTGGGTTACTGGAAAATCACCTATCCACTGGTTTGGCCGAATCTCGCCTAGCAATGCACATGGACATGATCTTAATATGACTATCCAGAGGTAAGTCATCTGAATCAACATGCCAGTCCAGGTTGAAGATTTGCAGCGCGACGGGGCAATAAGAAATATTAAATACTATGCGGCTGGTATAGCGCGCTGGCCATCACTTTCAAGAACTCGAGTCAAATAGAGGCTATACACTCGCACGATATCAAGAGCAGCGTGGTTTCCGGTGTTGTATTATAACTCCTCGATCATCGTCCTCCTTCCAGTCGCAACCAGGTATCCGTTATGTGGCACCCCCAATGCGTAGCCAAACCTCGGCAGCACGCCAAAATCAAATGGGTATTCGTCATGTCAGTCATCTATCTACAAAAAAACCGCCGGTGTATCATCCTCCCCACAAACCAAACCAGAGTGAGCGCAAAGCTCATGGCAAAAGACACCATCACGTACGTCCAGACCGTTTCGTTTATGTGGTTCGAGCCCCAATGCCTCGTCGTCGCGCTGACGATATCGTCGGCATTCAGCAGATCGATACCCTCTCGAGAAAGCACCCTCCACACGTAGTCCCTGTAGGAGACCGGCCAGCCGGGCAACTCCCAGTACCTGGACTTGAGATTCTGCTCCTTGGCAGTTTTGATCTGAGCTCGGAGGGTCTTGAGCTGCGACTTGCTAAAACCCAGGACAATGGTCCCGACGGCCCTCCAGATGGACACAGAGGCGGTGTAGAACTCGTTCTCTTGAACATCTAGGCAATAGGTGTCGTTTCTCTGACAGTATCCGGGCTTGTTTATCAAGTCGAGAGACGCATCAAGGAAAACATCGTGGTACTGGTGCCATCGCTCTCGGTCTGCGCCGATGTTCACGTCGCGCCGCTTGACGATGTTTCCGGTTCCCACGACGGTCAGAGCACTCGGCCAGAAAGTCTGGTTCGTAGCCTCTGGGGACATTTTCTCGTGCCGAGACAAGTATCCTCTCTGACGCAGAGGCTCCAGCTGCTGGAGCACCAAGGGCCATGTGGTGACTGGGTCGTCTTTAACATCAATGAAAAGGATGAGTGTGGTGTTGGGGTGAGTCGCAAAGACACCAGAAGACCTGCTGCTGGGTCCTTGGTTGTTCTCTGGGAATGCCTGGTTCATGCCGTCCAGGACCTGTAAAAGAGGATCGATGTACAAAGATCGGAGTGTTTTCTTCGGGGTAAGATCCCACCAATGATGTCCGACCAAGAGATCGTTGCCGTCCTTGCTGCGCCAGACATCGGCCTCGACACTCGCGCATCCCACTGAGAGCGCTGAGAACAACGGCCTGGGTCGCAGATAATCGTTGTGTGAGTGGACCATGGCGGGATAGACACGGGGCGATATTGTCTCGACCCATCTCGCGGCACTCTCTGTTGGGTTTCCGTTCTCCTCGAACGGGTCGGCCAACGCCAAGCCAGAAGTCTCGTAGGTAAAGGCAGCATATCGCTCTACGAGGAAGACCAGGAAGAAAAAGGCTGCCCTACAAGCGACATCAGGTGCTGTACAAAGTATCACATGCCAAGTTTTGGGCCAAACAAGACCAAACTTACACAATCAGCGCGGTGCCAAGAATGGCTGTCAACCACAGCTTGACCAGTGCTTTGCGAACTCCCCAGACTCGTGGCTCAGGCCGTTGCGGCGGCAGGTCGACCTCCGAGTCGACGGGGCTCATTGGACGAAGAGGCTCATACTCTATGTCGTCCTTGTGGTTTCGACCACACAAGTAACCTGCAATTCTCATTGTCGACTGGGGGTTATCGACAGCAGCAGAGGGGAAGCGCGCAAGTCAGGCAGATGCAGAGGAAGCCATGGAGGGAGAAGAGAGCGAAGGGCTCGAGTAGAGAATAACTTCTTTCATGTGGTATATTGATCGATCATGTGCGATATTCATCTTGAACTACCGTCGTGGTTGCGGTCGTATTACAGCCGGGCTAGGACGCACGTGGTCCACTCACACGTCTGGCCCACGACCAATCTTAGCCTATGGCTTAGCCACGAACATCTAGCCCGAACTGATCGGCCTCTCAGCATGGATTGACCGCCCTTCAATGTCTCATACTGGCAATTGCATTGTTGTGGTAGGTTGGGCCAAGGCACCTCCCGGGCGGCTTGGGTGACACTGTCTTGCTCCAAGAGTCGCATCGCCGGACAAAAGCGAACAAGCCCAGCAAAGCGTCCCACCTCGGCGTGCCTCATTTGCACCCGAGCAGCCTTTGCGGGAGTTTCACGTCGTTAAAAATTATCCGCAAGATGGGTCTCGGCCTAAATTCGTTTAGGTTCTCGCATTCCAACACGTGGCGGTGCTTGCGGTGTTTTTGCCAACCAGTCGGATAGATAGCGCCAGCTAAATACGAATACGTCTAGGACTCGAGGATGCCCATCTCTGCGAACAGATGCTGGCCAGATGTTGATCTTACCGCCGGGCTTGATGAACTTGCAAGGGTTCATCGTTGGCACCACAGGCGACAACGGACACGAAATCTGCAAAATTGGAGAGAATAGCCGAGCAGTGTGGGAACACTAGAAGAACAAGGCCGTATACAAATAGGCCGAACGAAGTCGTCGGCACGAACGACGCCGGCACTTGTATACTGTCTCTGCTCCATTGAACAGATGTACCAGGCCATCCAGTGCTGCAAGGGAACACACTGCTCGTTTATTGTAACCACAATTTCCCAAATCGTGCATCTTAGAATATCCCCTTCCTAAATGCGCTATGGAAACCTCCTTGAAGCGTATCCAGGTTACGGCATCGGTTTCCCCGCGGAAAGGTGCTTCTTCGCCCGCTAACTATACCCACGAGGATTCTGATTCGGGTTGGTTGAACGATGCATTGTTTCTATTTACTCCCTTTCAGGTTATGGCCATTCCAGTGGAATCATAAATTGTTAAGCTTGGAGAACACAACATCTTGCAGTTGGAAACGTGCTGGTGCCAGCAGTCTAAGATGGAAGGCTAGATTATACCCGGGTGGTATCCAACACCTGAATAGTTCCATCTCCATTTACAATATACAGTAGCTTTTCTTGTTCAGGCGACCCTCTGCCAAAAGCAGCACTTGTTGGTCCAAACTGCGTTTTCGGCCCAGTTTCGATGACACGCAAATGATGTCCACTCGCCCCAACCCTTGTGATAGTATTAGGATGACCTGTGACCCACGAGTTTCCGAACTTGTCGATGGCTAGGTCATCTTGCGAGGCTGTTTCTGAGGCATTGAACCGCGATAAAACCGACACGTCTCCAGCCTTTTCTCCGGCCTTGTTAATGGGCAATCGGTTGAAGGTTCCAGTCTGCGAGTTGGTGTAGTAGATGTGACCGTCGAAGTACTTGATTCCGTTGATTCCGATGTTGGGGAGAGGACCCATCGGAGACATTGAGGCATCTTGAATGACCTTCCGCAACTGTCGAGTTCGGACATCAAAGCTGAAGACTGCGCCAATGCTTGATTCTGCGATGAGAATGAGGTGCGGTGCGAATGGAAGCGCCGTCGCGCCGTTCAAGCCAGCAATACTGGGGTCTGTGACAGTTGCGAGCCTGTCGGTCTTTGGTGGGTAAACGTTCGTATCGACGGTCCATATCTCAAAATTCTTTCCCCGTCGCAATGTAACATTCCATTCTCCTGCAACAACAGCAAACTGTCCGGGAGAATATTCCGCGATCCCGGTGAGTCCATTCAGCGGAGCTGGGAAGCTGGCGTAGTAGCTAGGAGACAATTGTGTGCCTGTAGGATCGAGGATGAACATTGTTGCTGGTGAAGTTTCCAGAAGAGTGTCGAGAAGTAGATGGCCATCGGCACGAATGGCAACGTTCTCAATTAATGAGTGATTGGCAAATGCTGCTATGGTTCGGAGCGCAGGCAGAGGCGAGCCAAGTACAAGAGAGGAGACTTGAGCTGCTAATAAGAAAGGCAGGGTAAGCGAAGGTAGGAGAGGACGCATCATAAATCTGGAATAAAGAGCTCAAAACAACATATGAAGCTGTGCCTTTGCGGTCTGATGCCTCGGGGATCGTATCACAAGAAACAGCGGGTGAGAGACTCGACCTGTCGGCGAGGTGTTGTTTTATAACTTCCTATCATCTTGACAAGAGCTCTATGAGCTATTGAGACTAACGAGAAATGAGAGCCAGACTATTGTTCTGGACTCAAAGTAAGCACTAAAAATTTACCGTATGACATGTAATGGTTGTCGTGCGGACTTTGAAGAATGTCCGCACAAGAAGTAAATAGGCGTCTTATCCAAGGCGGAGTTATGCCCTGCAGGGATGATTAACGTTGAATGTGATATATAAACGCTAGAGCTTACAAATAAGCAGCGGTAGCAATGAACTGCCGAGTGAGCAATTGACCTCTGCCGTAGAAGGCTACGGGCGTTAAGTGCGGAGTTTACTTATCTGTGGCTATTAACCTATTAACTAAATACCCACCTTACTCTAAGTCCGTAAACTCGACGGGTTTTGCAGAGTGTCGGTAGGGATATCGGCGAAGCTTCCTAACTCCATGTTCCATTGGTAAGCGTCATGTAGTTCTTCCCCTTGTTGTCTTTGTGGCGCTGATTCTTACCTGCGATTCTTAACTTGTCGCGGCTGTGTTAGACGAATGTTAAATGAGTGCTTGCAAGTGTGCCTATCTCTTCCCTTCAACACAGTTTGTTGCGATGGTTTTTCAAGGGTTCAACAACGACGACCGTTAGTGAGCAGAACGAGGACATGCGGCCGGCTGAAAGGACTGAAAAGCACCGTCTACCATTCTCTCCCGAGTACGAAACTCATGATCAAAGATCTGGATCGCATGCTGACTGGCCTATAGTAGAACTGCATCTGTTTTCGAGTGCTTCATTCAGCTGGATCGCCAGCTAGTGTTATGTGATTATCAAGCAACTCCGGATTATGCCGCGATAAGAGGCTTATCTGTTACGACATTATTGGCGGAACTTACCGCCTCAGACAAAGTTAGTGCCAAACCTGTGTAAGTGACCCCGGTGCTGTCTTGACGCACCCCAAGAGACAGATGCCGATACGTCCAAGAACAAAGACGTATTAGATAATAAAAACGTCCAAGATGTACTGTGCAGCCAACTGCAGGTTGTAGCTGGTAAAGTTTGATTGTTAGTGCCCTTGTCACCTCCTTATTATTGTTCAAAGTAGGGCAGACAGCACCTCTATCTTACTACGCTTGCGGTATCCGAAGGGCTTCTTTGACTTAACACCGGACAATGACGACTAGTTTATTTGTGTCGTGGACATAGATTGTGACGGGATGGGATCGTGTCATAGTTGGTCTGGTAGTTGAGACACCTGGGATGTATATTCAGTTCTTGGAGTTAGGTCAGAGCCAGGCATGGAGGCGGAATGTCTTGATTCATGCCCAACTTTCTAAAATTCAAGCCTACGTTTAACTAACTTCTTCTAATAATACGATGAACAACCCTCTAAACACTGCCTCTCAAGCCTGCGATGGGGTTGTCTCTAGTTGTGGGGACTGGGGAGCTGTACTCGGGAGCGACGCACGCCTGTCCGCACTTGGCGAGGAATCGCAATCTTCCTTGCTTACTACTCTCGGGCCCAACCGTGGAGCTTGTAGCAGCTTGCGGTTGAATGTCGAGACCGGGACCAACGTCGTCGATGTTTTGAAGAGGTGTTGGTCTGGTGGAAAGGCTAGAACGATGTGCGAGCTTACACCACCCCATCCGGCGGCGGAAACTGCAAGAATATCTTCAAAGTCCACCTTGGTCTGCCCTAATGCCAGGGTAAAGGGCAGGTTGGGCTCGATCAGGCCACTGGGCTGCTCAAGACCCTTTGTCGCAGGGACAATTCCTGCTTGCATCGACTTGCAAAGCTTGATAAGTGAAACAAGCCCGGATGAATGCTGTGTTGGCGTTAGACGGACTGATAAAGATATGATCAAAGTGAGAATCTTCACCTGAGTGTTTCCAATGTTGCCCTTTGTTGAGCCGACGGTGAATCGTTGATCGCTGCCTCCCATTTCCTTGACAGCTAGGCCAAGGCCTTGGAGCTCAAGTGCGTCGCCTACAGGAGTCCCACTTCCATGAACCCTAGTAATGACATGATCAGCACAGGTCCGTGTCTCATACGGTAGTGCTTACTCGGCATATCTCAACTTTGCTGGGGTTATTCCAGCCACTGCCCAGGCAGATTTGATAACATCGGCCTGTCCTCGCGGCGATGGAACCTGATACCCGACCTTGTCTGCGGCTCCGTCTGACCCAATAGCTGTTCCGAGGATCGTGGCATAGACAAGTGTTCCATCCTGCACTGCAGTCGAGTATCTCTTCAGAACAACCGCAGTCACAGCATCGCCAGGCACAGTTCCATCAGCACGCGAGTCGAACGGATTGCACTCTCCCCGAGGGGAGAAGATCTGTCCAGGCTTGGTGATATACCCATCCCTGCGTTTGGCTCAGTACAACGCTTCGTTGCATAATGAATGGGTGATAAGACTTACTCGTACAGTTGAACCGAGACGCCGCCCACTATTGCCATGTCACACTGGCCCAGCCGAATGGCGTCGCAAGCTTGTGACAATGCAATAGTGCTGCTCGCACAGTTGGTCTGGATCGTCATATTCGGTCCTCTTAAATCGAGATGATAGGCGGTTCGGGCAGATACGGATGGTGCCACGAATCCCCGGTTCTCCCGGAGGAAGCTGTCACTGGCAACTGATTCCGTATGCAAGTGATATGCCGGATTAGCAGACCCAACAAATATTCCGATTCGTTCACCACGCATATCCTCCACGTTTCCGCCTGCATCAAACAGCGCTTCGTACGCTACCTCCATGAACAGGCGCTGCTGAGGATCCATTTCCATGGCATCTTCCTCGCTGAGCTTCCAGAAATCATGGTCAAAGTCCTCAATGTGATCAAGGCTACCAGCCTTGGGGACCCAGCAATTGCCAGGGAGCACATCACGCTTGGTTGTAGAGTCAGAATCCCGGATTCCAGATTCATTCCGTATCAGCATCTCGTAGAATGAGTTGACGTTGCTGGCTCCCGGGAAGCGTCCAGCCATACCCGCAATAGCAATTAGAGAAGCCCCCGAGACTGGTGTATCAGAATATTCTGTAATGGGGGTTTCATTCCCGCTTGAAGGCACAGAATCACTGCGGACTGGAGTTTTGGGCTGCGTTATCATGGACGGGTTGTGGGTAGATCGAGGGCGCTTCGTCTCTTGTTGAAACAAGAGGGCCTGGCTTTTGATAGTCGACTTGTGGAAGAGATCGACAAGGCGTACTGGATTCGAGGGAAAGGTAGCTTTAAACCGCTGGTGCAACTTGGGGACCAAGAGGCTGTGTCCACCCACATCGAAAAAGTTGACGTCAACTGGCGGGCTGGATGAGAGGTTGAGAACATCCTGCCAGATCTTGGACACGACTTCTTGCTGCTCTTCAAGGCTCACAACGTCAAGCGACATTGCTGGCTCAACGCACTCCTGGTCCGATACCCTGGCAGCTTCCCGGCCTTGATAATCTGGTATCATTCGACGAACAGCTTTGTGATCAGTCTTCCCATTGGCATTCTTAGGTAGGCTCTTCACGAGATAGATCTCCGATGGGATCTTGTGGCTCGGCAAGATGCGTGCCAGACCACCCAGCAAGGCCCGTGACGAGATTGTGTGGGGGGCAACAAACCCGAGCAATTCAAGACCAGTGCTGGAAATTTGGACCGAGACTTCGAGCACGCCGGCGCCAGCATCCAGAATTGCGGACTCGACCTCTTCTGGGGCAATTCGATATCCGCGAACCTTGAGCTCTCGGTCCATTCTCCCTTTCACGAGGATCGAGCCATCGTCCAGCAGCAATCCTCGATCACCAGTTCGGTACATACACACGCCGGAGAAGTGAAGTGAAAAGGCCTTGGATGTCATTCGGGAATTCTCACAGTAACCTCTCGCCACCTGAGGCCCTGAGATGCAGATCTCGCCCTCAAATCCATTTTGAAGAACTGGCCCAAACCCTTCTGCACAAATGAAAACCTTTGCTTCAGGGCTGGGATGGCCGACAGAGATAATTTCTGGGAGTTCATCTGATTTCTGAATTTTGTTGAAGGAGACTGCAATGGCAGCCTCTGTTGGGCCATATGCGTTGACGAGGTTGACTCGGCTATGCCACTTTGCAAAAATCTCATGACTAGGCGCTTCACCACCGATGGAGATTTGTCTGAGACTTCGTAGTTCATGATCCAGGTGCAGAGTCTCCAGTGCGGTCGGCGTGATCTGCATGAATGTTACTTGGTTCTGGTCGATAACATGAGCCAAGTACTCTCCAACTAGCTGCTTCGGATACTCGGCGAAGCAGAGGCATGCTCCAGTACACAATACATTCGTCCATTCGAGGATGGAGGCATCGAAAGAGAAAGATGCGAGCTGTAGGACCCGGGTGCCAAAGCCCACCTCAAACACCTTTGTTGAAGCCCTCACAAAAGCTGCCAAACTGCCATGCTCTACCATGACCCCTTTGGGCTCTCCGGTTGAACCGGAGGTGTAAATGATATAAGCAAGGTCGTCGTCTACCGTAGAGCACTCGGCTTCGTTCTCGCGATGGCTGTCGTCTTTGGTTCCAATCGCCATCTCTTCCATGCTCCAAGTCTCGTCGACGATCAAGGCTGGCTTGCAATTTGTTACAACAGCTTCTCGTTGATGGCTGGTTGAATCTTGGTCCAGGTAGACAAATGCAGCGCCGCATTTTAGAATCGCCAATAGCCACTCAATGACAGTAAAGCCTCGTTGGAGATGTAGAAGAACCTTGTCTCCACGCCGTACACCTTTTTCTCTTAGATCTATCTTCATCGTCAGTAAGCGGATATCACGAGCCGGAAGTGGAGGCTCACAGTTTGCCTTCCTTTCGCTTGAGGAGTACAACTCGCCGTAGGTCATGAACTTTCCCAATTCACTACAATGAAGAGCCAGAGCTTGTGGACTGGACTCGGCATGTGCGTCAAACCAATGATGGACGTGCCTCATGGGGTTTGGATCCGCCAGGTTCAAGCCTCGAGGTAAGCTGGGGTGTTTGGGTAGCCAACTCAGCATGGCAGTGAGTTCCGTTCCATCGATCTTGCTCAAGGCAAAGAGCTCATTGAAAAGGCCCTTCATAGTAGTCAATGCACTAGAAGAAAACTTTTGTGGGTTGTAGATTACCTGAAATATGGTTCAGTGTTAGTTGGCTGAACGAAGGCCAGGTGCTAGACGTGATGACTTACACCAAGCTTGACGTTGTCTTCATATTCAAGAAAACAGAAGAACAGATCCCATGAACCTTCAACAGGGAATAGCCGACACCCAGATCTTGCCAGCTTTGGAGAATATGTCACGGTTACCCTGGGTGGTTCGCTGTCAAGATTTAGGTCTCGACATGCACGTACAAGGTCTAACGACGGAACGAGTTCAGCCTTTTTGATGGCGCTGATGTTCCTACCCACTGCTGATACCAGCGATCTGAAAGAACCTCCCTCAGCCTCAAGAGCTTGCCATAGCGGAACCTTGACTGGTAATGGGTTGGCGAACTGACCAACACAGTTCTCCATGCCCTTAGGTCGGCCACCGAACCCGAGTGAGATGACTTCATCTTGGCCATACTGGAGCTTTCTCTTGTCAATGACAAGCAGACCAATGACGCTAGTGAGTACTCGGAACCATGATGTCTTGTACATGTTGCCCAGGTCGTCAAGTTCCTGGGAGGCTGAAAGTCAGCTGGGAACACGGCAAGAATAATCATAGCTTATGTGTGGGAACTTGCGGTTTTCGGGAATGTGCACCAGGAGTCGATTTCTCGAAAGTTTGTACTGATGGTAGAGTCCGAGTTGCGTTTTGGCCATGAGGCGGTACTTCTGCACTGAAGCTGGTCAAGTAGAAGGCTCTTGTGGCGAAGGTAGGTAGGGTACATGGAGATGGCTTTCTAAGATCGACGTCAGCACCGCTAGGTATTGATGCCAGAATGGAAGCTCACCTCCTTCATGTGGGCATTGTTAAACGGAGGTCCAGACGCAAGTGTGACGTCCGGGTTATCCAGTAAATCAAGAAACTCACGAGAAATGATAGACATGGACTGCCCGTCAACTGCGATGTGATGAGTGACAATGTACACTCGAAACACTTCGGGGTCATGTAAAATGACCCAACGGGCTGGGAGTTCATGCTGCAGCATAAATGGTTTACGCAGGATTTCGATCACCGCTTGCTGCTGTATTGAGCCCCTATCACGGTAGACAACACGAACCTCAGGATTCACGTCCTGGGCGTCGTATTCTTCCACATGTGGTTTGCCGTCTATTGTAGTGAACATGGATCTAAGTATCTCATGTCGAGCGGTGATTCTGAGTAGTACTATTGGGATAGCCCGTCAGGTTAATGCGGTCTTGATAACTATGAAGTTTGGCTCCTGACCTTGAAGTATCTTCGTGATGTTAGGCTCTGGCTCCAGGCGATCTCTAATGTCCCATTCAAGAGTGAGATTGTAACGAGTACTCCATGGCTCGGACTGAAACTCTATCCACATCCCTTCCTGGGACTTCGTCATGGGATACACGCATTGCGGTGTAGCGGTATGAGGCCGCCTTATTGACGCCGAGGGAAGAGCATGAAAGGATGGCCCCGAGAGGAGACACATGTCATCTTGGAAGAGAGACATGGTGAAAGGAGTTAAGGTGCTTGAAAAGACGTGAAGTAAGGCATGCAACACTTTCGAAGTTGCCAATCAAGTTGGTTGATCTGAGTTAAGAGAAATATTCTTTATCCAGCTTTTCTACAGACATCTTATAAGCGCCATGTGTCTTGCCAAACATTGTCTCTGAATATGCCTTTCTACTTGGCACCGCCAGCCAAAGCCCGAGGTACTGGGTAGGTCGTTGTCCCACCCGTGGCTGGATTAATAACGCGTGGGATCCAAATCCAATTACCTCATCTTATTCCTCCAGCAGCCAATGCTCTCGCAGATCTTTATTCTCAACCGACTTCGGCTATTCCATCTGGTCAACAAGATCGTGAGGTAATTTTCATATTGGTTAATTGAACTGAGACTTCCACGTTCCTCGAGCTTAATGTGACAGGAACTCGTATAAGACAAGGTGTCAGCGGAAAATCCAGGAAGCTAGGGATAAGCGTAGCAGGGTAAGATGACATCCGAGGTAACGGAAGTCATGGATGGCCTCTCAGCCGCATGATGGTAGACTGATCAGATAAGATGATCAGATAAGATTAGATGGAACCGTGTTCGGATGATGCTCCGAGCCTGGTGCAGACTACCAGGGTGGTTAATAATTGAGTACATATGCTCCGAAGCCAGGGCAGAGGTAACCGAACGTACAGTGAGCCGCAAGAAGTACTTCGTCTCTGCACCCAAGGTCAGCTATTGGTGGATTTATTTACAAGTGGACAGCACCAAGGAACACCCCCACCCCTTGACTTGGCTAAGAATAGCTGCCGCGTATTGGCAGAGACAATTTGGCTTAATGAGGTTTCAGCCTCAATGGGTCACTTTCAAAAGACCTTGGATAGTCAGTTCTTACCTTGCTCGGCCAAGCCCGGGTTTACACGATGACCTGCTGCCGAGCAGATGTAATGCGGCTCCTAAGGGTCATACCAATCTCCACAACATGCTGCCAAGGTAACGTGGCGGATTATGAGTGCGTGTCTCGTAAATTCGAATCTAACCTTGTATCATCTGTGGAGACGGATGCAGATCTTCGGAAAGGGATTCCCGAGCAGGTATTGTTGTCAACTAATACCAAGAAGAAAGAAACCCCCACGCCCTGGACAGGGCAAGGGATCCTCCCGGTTTGCGTTTGTGATATGCAGCAGGGTCTTAAATCACATTGGTCCGGCCTCCTTTTTCGGAGCCTGCGGTTCAAGTCCGAATGATTCCCAGTTGGAGCAAATCCCGTAGTTATTTGTTTAGTCTTAACCAAGGCACTTGACCTGCCGTCTACATTGGACCAGAACAGCAGAGAGTTATCATGGCTAAGGGAACAGGTCCGAGTGCAGCGTCCATCGCTATTTTGCTGATCGTGTATGTTACTGTTCTACAACTGACCCCGAAGTCTGGTGGTGTTAACCAGCTTGTTATTGACGTTTAGATGCCTGGTGTTTTTCATCGACATCGCCAATCTTGGCATGGCAAACATCGCTCTGCCCACGATCCAACAGAAACTTGGCTACGATGACGGTGCCTTACAATGGGTCCTAACAGCCTATGCTCTGACAGTATGTGACCGCGGCTCCCCACTACATCATCTCTCCCTCGCTTCATGGTGTTGATCGTTATAGTTTGGGGGTTTTCTGATGACTGGTGGTCGCCTTGGAGATATCTTCGGCCATAGCATCATCCTCATAGTTGGGATGACGCTCTTCAACATCGCGACACTGGTGTGCGGATTGGTGAACGATAGGATTGGGCTTGTTGTTGCTCGAGCCTTCCAAGGCCTTGCTGCTGCATTCACAGTCCCATCTGCCCAGTCTCTAGTTGCGCTATCTTTCGAAAACCCTCAAACGCGTGTCAAGGCATTTGGTGCCTGGGGCGCCGCAGGTTCAACTGGCTTTGTGTAAGCACGTCTGCAATACCGGCCCCCGGCGTTGCTAAGTACCTTGCAGCTTTGGTCCCATCATTGGTGGATTGTTTACTTCTCTTGTCTCCTGGAAATGGGTATTTGACTCTGTCAATCGTAGTGGTCTCCATTAACAATTTCTGTTTCTAGATTTTCTGGCTGAGTCTCATCGTCGAAGGCGCTCTTGAAGTTGCTGCCCTAGCGTTATTGTTCTCACATAACATTCCTCTGCCACCTTCGGCGAAAACATCCGACGCGGATAGCGGATGGCACAAGCTCCATGTTCGAATCGATGTCTTGGGGACATTTCTTTCCATCTCAGGCCTGATTCTTCTTGTTTATGGTCTGACCGCAGGGAATATCAACGGCTGGGGCAGTACTGATGTAGTCACTACCCTTGTGATCTCGGTCTGTGTCCTTGCAGTCTTCATCTTTGTGGAGATCAAGTTATCTCCTGATCCAATTCTGCCGCGATACATGTTCGAGACTAGAGTTCGATACCTAGGCTGTGCTGGGGCGGCATTGACATACGCTGTCTGGCAAGGAAGCAACTATCTTCTCACCCTCCAGTTACAAAGTAAGACTGAGCAATTTGTCCCGACTCTTCCGTCCTTACTCAGCAGTGACCAACCAATTGGATCTAGGTTTCGGTTTCTCACCTTTATCTACCGCCCTTCGCTTCCTACCCCTGGGTATCACCGCTTGTGTGGTTAACTTTGTTGTCCCTCTGCTTCTTCGACCGGTCGGGTCGCGCAATCTTCTCGTTTCAAGTTGGCTTCTTTGTATTGCTGGGCTTGCTCTGATATGTCGAATGGAATCTCGAGACGATTACTGGAGGTTGTGTCTGCCAGGTATGATTTTGTACATTGCCGGGGTAGGCACAGTGTACTTTGTTGGAAATGTCGCTGTCGTGGCGACGGCAACAGAGGAACTACAAGGAACCGTTTCGGGTGTATACAACGTGAGATTATTCATCTGACCTCCTGAGTTTCTGTTTGAACTGACTTTTGGATGTAGATGTTTCTGAATGTGGGAGGGGCGGTTCTTGGCGTCGCCGTCCTGACAGCCATCTCTGGCTCTGTCACCTCTGCTCAGGGCGGAAAGGACAGTCCTGAGGCACTGCTTGAGGGCTATCAAGCAGGTTACTACAGTGCGATTGGTATGTCTGGGGTCGGGCTGCTGGTTGCATTGTTCTTTCCAGGCGAGAAGAGCTCAAAGGAAGAAAGCCAATAGAGTAATTAGTGCCAATTTGGAAGCCTAAATGGACCTAGAAAGACAATATTTGAGAGCACTAAATAGATAGATGGCAAACGCTCGGTTAACGGGCTTCTCATCAACGACGCGATTGACAATATCAGCCAGGAACAACCCGGTATCTTCCCATCATCGACCAAGACATCTTATCCAAGGTATAGCATCTCATCTCATCTTCCCTGCAACAGAAAGACGAGTAAGATCCCGGTTTGCTCTACGGCTCGCTGGCTACTTCAAAGCACCTAGCCTCAAAGGTCAACCTTAAACATTGAGTCTCATTGTCCCAGCACGCCGGTGCCTCCCTCCTTGACCACCGAGTTAACTCCTCTCTGACAAATTCGACATGTTCCCGGGCGCTCTTGGACCAGATGATGGGAACATCCCCGACATGAGTTTCGTACAAGTAATCAGCCTTGATCGTGAAGGTATCCATCTCATGGTCCGTGAACGTCCTGAGTGCCGCATGTCCTTGCTTCGGAAGAGGGACACCGGCATGAACATCAACCTCTCCGGTCGCTTGTGGGTAAACCACAGAAATTGCCTCCATCTTGGGCATATGCGTCAATGCAATCGGAAGCCAGAGTCCTCTCTCGGCGACGGGGAGTGCAAGTGCCAGGTGTCGAATCTCTGAAGGCCAACCATCGTCTCGACACATGTCGCAGAAGTTGTAAAAGCTGTCTTGGCTAACATATAGAATATCCTTTTCAAAGTCGTAGCTGCGCGTCAAGGGGAGTGTTTCGATGGCGACTTTGCGAGCCTCTCGACAGGTGCTGAGCAGTGGAGAGTGAGGATTTCGGACGATTAATGGCGCTGCTTTACGCTCCGGGGTACATGAAAGAATGCAGACGTCTACATCCACATCAGATAAGCGAGCAACCTGCCATATCTGCTGTCGAAGTTCGAGTGGAAGGCGGGGGAAGGGCGTGAAGCTGAGGGCCTTTGAGCCTTGAGGTGAAGTCGCCTCGTTGTTAGAGTCTGTAAGTGCCATTTGACCGTCCGTCGAAGCCGACACAGTGTAGAGAATCTAAGCGGTAATGGTCTTGAAGCTCTTGGGAATGATATATTCACGTCTGTCTGGCAGAATTTCCTCGAGTGCCTTGCTTATGGCTTGGTCACGAGGAGGATGCCTCGCAGACCTACTGTGCCACTTTACAGCCACTGGAGGTTAGTGCGGGATTCTTATTGGTCAAGGTCTTATCATCCCCACCAAGCCCCGCTTTAAAAATTGGGCAGGTTTCTCAGCTAGCAGCAAGGTCAAGAACCGCTCAGCCACACTGGAAAAGTACTTGGAGACAAACATTAGTAACAACCAATGCGCGTTTGGGGCTCTCTCGCTCATGTCGTAATCCACCTCGAGGTCCCAATGACTTCCTGAGTAGCAGTAAATGGTGATATTGCCAGGGGGTCCAGAGGTCGGGTGTCAGTAGATTGAAAGTATTTGATGCAACATGAGTTGGGCGGGCTTGGAGTAGAAATAGAGCTTCTCCAAGTGGAATAGTGTAGTCTCCTAACCGTGGCCCTAACCATTCTGACCGGGCGAAGCAGCGGACTCCGGGATCCCCTGGATGCGAACTGACCAGTACGGCGTCTGCCACGACGGCTCCTGGGCCACGGGCCACGGCCAGGTCGGCCAAAGTCTTGCATCAGGTCGATCATTGAGCGTGGCTCTCCAAGCACGACGGCGACGACGACGCTCGGAATATCAATGCCCGGGCCGGGGGCTGAAGTCTCCAAGTTAGTATGTCGGGGTTTTTTGAACAGTCACATATACGCAAGAGGAAGTCATTGTGACTCTGACCGGTCGACAACAGTGATAACACATTCATAAGAAAATACAGCAAAAGCTGAAATAATAATAAAAATAAAAAGTAAAGAATACAAACGACATTTCGCACGATAAAAGTAATCAAGTTCAGACGCTATCCAAACCAACCCTTAGTTCACGCTGAGGCCTCTCATGGCCGCTAGGAAATTGCCGTTCATCAATCCAACGTTTGGATTTGGTTGTTGAACATAAGGAAGGCCAGGCATCGCAGCAAAGCCCCCGGCGGCGGTACCAAGGTTCGGTACTGCATCAAGTGGGATAAGACCCGCCCCGACATCGACCCCAGGGTACTGTTGCCAGGGAAGTAGCTGGGGTGTCGGCGGGTACCACGGGTACCACGGGTACACTTGGTGCAGGCCTTGGGCTTGGACCGGTAGATTGCCAGCCAGCGGTGCTGGCGTGGCCAAGTGCGCGGGGGCTTGATACGGCCAGTACACGTTTTGTAGTCCACTGCTTTGTGATGGCAGTGGACCGGGAGAAGCACCGCTGCCTGCCGAGTCCGGTGACTGAGGCTTGCATGTGTGTGCTCGTTTCCTGCTCTGGCCCGATTGTCGCGGGTGATAGATGGCATGCCTGAAGGATCTATCATGTCGAGTCGGATGGTAGATAACATCGCAACCACCGGCGCCCTCCGAGTTCACCGCGATGCGAGCAGCCCCAGCTTCTCCCACAACGTACTGCATATTAGGCAGCAGGGGATACTCGATCCATGGCCCAGGCACCCTCAGTGGCAGCTTCTCTCTGTTGTGGAAGGCCTCTGGATACTTGGTGCCTGGCCTCGGTGTTTCGGGGATTAACTGGGCCTGTCGTCGGACTTCTGAGGCCCAGATACGCCGAGGGTGCTCTGTTTCAGGCAGTTCGGCGAGGGAGAACTATGGACACAGTTAGTATGTTGACTTATGTAGGAAAGAAGGGTATAGGGACGGCTTACGTAGGATGCCTCGGATCGGCAATCATCCATGTCGTCCTCCGACTCCGACAGGCGTGACGTCAACAGTGTTGAGAGTGACATCCTGTAGTGAATAAATAGAGACACCGTAGACGGATATCTCGTAGAGGGAGAAGTGGTGACGAAAATTGAGAGAAGAATAAAAAGGGGAATGTCTAGAGCAGTGCTCGAGACAGAGCAGATGGCAACGTGTGCGAAAAAGTCGATGTCAAAGTAGATGGGAGAGTAGACAACTGATGAAGGGGAAAGAAAGCCGGAACCAGAGACAGGGGAGTATGGCATTTATACCCGTTTAATGAGTCAAGGAAGGGGAGGACAGAAGGCGTTTACTTCCTTTAAACTTGGAAATGGCTATTAAGATCTACTAGGTTATCCTTTTTACTGTATGCACGCATATGAACCAAATGAGTATAGATGTCGTGTCTAGGTTATAACATGCTGGGATATGCAAGGGGAATCTATATGGGAAGAAAGAAAACTGTGCTTCAAGATGCAGATTGTGAGGTAAAGTGCTCCTTCTGCCCTAACTGGTTGGTATGGCAGGCAAGTACGAAGTCAAATCTAAATTTTCGTGTCGTCTGATGATTGCCTATCTCCTTTGTCTGCAACTCTGCATGTTAGTATGTAGGATGATGGCAGCCTCTTGGACTTTTACCGTTTATTCCGTATGAAGATGTGTTCGGAACATTGAGCTTGTCTACCAAATGTGCAAACCACTCCATGGGAGCCAGTAGTGTAGGCCCGCATCTCAACGATTTTGGGTTTCCGAGGTCAGAGGAGTTGACAAAACTCAAGGTAGCTTTTTAGAATACGCTTCAGGCCGGAGTTGGTTGTGTGGATAAGCCGGTCATGAGTTTGTTTACTCAACTGTCTAATGGGATAGATCTCGGCCAGGCGACATTCCCCTTAGTCTCAACAATGCCATCTCTGTACGGTGGAATGTTATGGAACACTACGAGTTCACATTCAGAAATATTTGTTAAAAGCTGAAGTCAAAATCTCTGCGTCAAAGATAAACCCCCATCCTGCATGTCGAGGATCAACCATGAGAAAGCCGTATTTGGCCACCACTGCGAGAGGAATCGTCAGTTCCAGGCGTCCTTCCAAGTGCTTTAAGAAATCTAGTATTTTAGACCGAAATTAATGTATATTGGTTTGGGCATTTCAAGAAACAATATCCACCGCCGTCATCATTACTCAGTGGTCGGACCCTGGAGTGTTCGTCCGTACATACGTACCCATTTTCGAAAGCGGGAGGCGGCCCGCGGCCACGTGGTCAGTTTACTTCATAATTGGTCGCTCCAATCAGATTAGGACTGGCTCGTCATCATCGTGCCCGCTGCATGTCACAACGACCTGCAGGCTTGAAGTCAGTCATGCAGACCCCGCTGACGCCTCCACCCACCTCAGAGTCACAATCGTCACTCTAAACACGTTACAGCCTGGCTCGGGAATGGTAATCCACGCGTAGCCTACGTATAGTTTATTCTTGCTGCTTACTAGGTGGGCCGATCTTGCGACTTTCATCCAGGGACTGAGCTGCAGTTGGATGACACACTGTCTCGGAGGTTTAACCAGAGGATGGAGGGGAGGTCACAAGAGGCACAGTGAGACCAGGATTAGTCTCACCTTGTCAAGCCAGGTAACAGGTGTAAAAGGCCCTTTGGAACCGGCCAGGGTTCCCCGAATTAGCTATGTGTCCTTATCCATATTGTCACGTTGACTTTACTTGTAGGTGTATCCCGAACCTTTCTTCGTATTCCTGCTACATTTTTTCAGGGTCACCGGTATCAATGCAACTCTATCTTAGGTCAGATCATCAAATTCCTTTTGTGACAGGCTTTTGTGACCTTGGATTACGCCGAGCCTGGGCGCTGACAACCTCACCCCACGCTTACCCATCACGCCGCAAGAAACCAATCATGAACATTAATTCAACAAGGCACAGTTGCCAAGAGGCGGCTGAGTTGCGTTCATATGACTTTAAAGGACCTCGTGAGGCTCCAGGCGCCTTTCCACATCTTATCTTACGCCGCAAGATTGATGAGTTCGTCTCCGAGGGACAGGGGATTGACGAATAGGCTGGCAATTAGGTTGCATGTTTCTGACAATGAGATTCTTATTCGGGTTTCTCGATAAGCTCGTAGCATGTCATCTTGGACCACAAACGGTTTTGGCTGAATATAAAAGGAGTTACGGTCTGTCAACCAGAGAAGAGAACTGAATAAGGACCCAACACAGCTTCCTTCTTTACACTTTGATCATAAGTCTCTTAAGTCTTGCCCCAGTATTCCCTCTCCTATCTCTCAAGGTTACAAAATGACCCAACCTTCAAAAACCGGCTTCATGCGTGCCGTCCAGTGGGAAGGCAATATTGGCGAGATGGCCGTCAATATTGTCGAGCGCCCGAAGCTGGTTGATCCAGAGGATGCTGTTGTGCGCATCACCACATCAGGCATCTGCGGATCGGATCTGCACATCTACCATGGTCTTATGGGACACGAGGAGGTGCATGGCGTGGGCCACGAGGCTGTCGGCATTGTCGAGGAGGTTGGTCCCGCCGTGGATTTCTTCAAGCGCGGCGATCGTGTCATCGTCGCTTGTTTTGCCGAGGACGGAAAGTTGATTCCCAAGCCTACCTCGCTGCCATTGGGTCAAGAGGTGATATTATGGGGGCACGGAAAAGACTTGGGTATTCGGGCTGGGCTCCAAGGTAAGTCTCCTTGGCCCTCCACATTGCCCTTCCCTACGCCTGTCGTCTGATTCTTGCAAGCATTTTAAGCGTGCAAGTCTTTTATGCAGCCAGAGCTTTAACACTATTAACAGCTGAATATGTTCGAGTTCCTTGGGCCGACTCGTCGCTGATCAACATCCCTCGAGGCCTTGACGACAAAGAATGGCTCCCAGTCGCTGATGCCTTTCCAACCGGTTGGTCCGGGCTGACCTGGTCGGGGTTCCAGCCAGGAGACACGGTAGCAGTCTTTGGGGCCGGGGGCGTTGGTCTCATGTGTGCCTACAGCGCCATTATCCGTGGTGCCTCCCTAGTCTACGTCGTTGACCACGTTGACTCCCGCCTCGCCAAGGCTGCGTCTATCGGCGCCATGCCCATCAACTTTACCCGCGGCGGTAAAGCCTCAGAGCAGATCCTCGCGCTACGTCCCGCTGGCGTCCACCGCGCCGTCGACTGTGTCGGCGAAGTCGGGCTTAACGAGCGCCTCGAGCCACAGCAGGACTATGTCTTGCGCGAGGCGATCACGGTCACCCGGCCGGGGGGCGGTGTTGGCGTCATGGGGGTGTACGCGGCGGCAATCATCAGCGAGTTCAAGGGCACCGAGCCAGTGCGGAAGGATTTGAAGGCCGAGATCAGCTTCCCGATTGCCCAGGCTTGGTTTAAATCCATCCGGGTGCAGGGAGGGTTGGTAGATATGAAAGGAAACCTGCAGGCTATAACAGAACTTGTCCAGAACGGTAGGGCCAGGCCTGGGTTCATCTTCTCGAATGAATACAGCTTGGAGGACGCACCGCTGGCGTACCGGCGGTTTGAACAGCGAGAAGAGACCAGAGTTACCCTGAAAGGAGTCCGCAAGCAAGGAGACGGGCAAACATTGGCGGTACGAGATGGGCTGAACGGGATTAACACCGCAAATGGGACCAACGGGGTTCAGGACGCGTGAACGATGCGTTGTGGACTGAATCTTGTGCGCATTGAAATGGCCCTCTAACTGTTATGCCATTATATCTTTCTTCTCTGCAGCAGATTGGTTCACGTCAGTGCTCTCCTCTATATGTTATATAGACACGGTAACTCATTTCTATAAAGTAGTATCTATAAATTTCATCATTAATCATTATATAAGAAGTGGAATTATTGTCATCTATCTGAATTGAATGCGTTCCCCTCAATGGCAGGTTGCATTCACAGCAACAAAGAACACCGTTTCTTTTCTTATCTCTAGCATCACGGACCCAATGCCCACACAGTCCTGGATTAAACAAGTCAATATTTACAATTGATTTGCTTCATTCTTCACAGCCATGTTAGTCGCCAAACTGCCTGCTTTGGTGGCAAGACTAGCAATATTATGGCCAGGGACCTGAGGATATTATATTCAAGGCCTCCTAAGACCCATAGCATACTGCCGATGATATCCAACGGACTTTGGCAAGCACCCCTCGTACCTGGTTCGCGAGTGGGAGGTTGAACCAGTTGGAGGGGAGTGCCTGGGTCAGCAGGCACGGCGGCGGAATACAAGGTCGTCGACTCAGCCGAAAGTAGAAGAAGGTATAGTAGTACACAAGGACGAATGTAGGGTCGACAACCGAGAAGACGCCTGGTACGTTGCTCGAAAGATCGACAAATGCTAATGTGATTCTGAAAGATCTAGTGGACATAGGTATGAATAAGGTCTACAATGTACGTTGACTCGGCTGATAATGGGCTTACTCTCAAGCCATTTTCGTGGCAAGATGGGCCTAAGGTGCTCGGAGAGAGATTTTTGCCGACTTTCGGTATTCCGCGTAGTCCGCACTGCTAGCATGGAGGTGCCGAGCCCGTTACACCTAAAGGTTACACAATGCAAGATGTTTCGGAGCTAAGAGACCAGTTGCGATCCCCTGGGATCCATGTAGGCCTTGAGTGATCTCCTCTTCCCCTCTAGTAATTGCCAGTCTCAAGGACCCTTGGGAACCGCGTTTCCTCTAACAGTCTTTTCTTGGGGAGAAGGTATTTGAAGCGATGGCGCCACTTTCGAATGGAAGCGTTCAATCGGAGCTTTCTTGGGACAACCAGGCTGCTTTTTTTGGTAGATTTAAGAAGCTGTTGACTTTGCTCTGGCCTTCTTGCACACCCACCTGGCTCTATCGCCTCCGATGGGAGGATATGCTTCACCTTCCTTTCTCAGCTCGGAGTAACTTTGACCTAACTGCCGAGTTCCTCGGCCAATATCATAGACTTGAAGAAAGAAGGCATGTGTAATGCCTACAGATATTCGCGTGGCTTGAACTCAGATCGCTCTTCAGTACCGGACTTCGGTATTGTGGCAATGCCGAAGCGGCTCCATAGTGCACCGAATCCCGTGCTAAGACACATTTACTGCACTTTTCATGAAACCGAAAGCCGTGAGAACCAGTATGTTAAATACTTGTAAGCTACTGGCTTCCGTCATTATGCAGAAGGGCTGTTTGCGATGCTTTACCTACATCATGGCGTCCTCTCTTAAACCTACGTCTACTGCCGACCCGAAGGGTGCTTTCTTACATCTTCCTTTTGAAATCCGATTACAGATTTACAGATGGGTGCACCTCGATCACAAGGCTCAGTATGCTCAACTGAATGCCGCATACCCCAACGCGCCCTGGAGGCCATTCATCACCAGACCAGTTCGTTTGGATCCCGAGCCACCACGAGCCCCTAAATATTGCTGTTTCTCGCCAAAGCCGAGAGCAAATGCAGAACGAGGCCCCCTTCAGCTTCCATGGTATTACCGAGCCGTCCATAGGATTCCAACTTCACTTTTCGTGGCAAACAAACAGATATATCTGGAGTCGAGGAGCATTCCTTTTTTAGAAAATGAGTTTGTGTTCGTCCATTGGTTTTCACCGGCCTTGTCTTTGGCTGTCGTGTTTATGAGTAGACTACAGTGGTGGCAAAGAGGCATTCTTCGGCATGTGCAACTGGAAGCATCACTGGTGGAGCTCCGAGATGGTGGAAACCAAACGTGGAAGGAATTCTGCCGCTTACTATCTGGGGGGCTATGGGTTTTGCGGTTGAGAATCTCCGAAGGAACCAGGCCTCGTGTATTTCAGCCTGCCCCTGAGTGTCGTCAAAGAGACGAAAGCCTCATAGACGAAACCGATAACATTTTACTGGATTACCCCCCCGAGTTATTTGCATCAACATTCGTGGGGTTGAGGTCCTTGAAGTTCGTGGAAATAGAGCTGTCGGATTTGAAATGCAGTGTTATGGCGAAGCATGCTTGGTGTGAAGCAGTGAGCGACTATGCAAATCTCGCTCGAGCAGAGGAGTCTAGGTGGATTTCTATAAGATGTGTGGAACTAGAAGAGGTTTAGTACATGATGCCTAAGAGCGAGATGGCACTTCTAAGTGAACCGTACATGAAATAACCCAAACTTGAAAATAGAATCAATCGTGGCTAGACTTGGATTTTACTTTTGCGTGGCGTTGTGCCAAATTGAAATGCCTATATATGTTGTGTAAAGACGTGTTTTTGGTTCTGCTTCCTCCAATCTATCTTCGGCCGCCAGAATTGTTATAGTAATTAGATTTTATTTATGGCCATCAGAAAGGAAACATGGCCGATGGAAGTTTGATGCTTTTGGCTAGTCAAATCTCCAGCTAGGTCATGAATAACCTGCTATTCTAAAGCCCACGAATGATCTAAAGCGACAGGGGCATGTTGATCTCATTGCAATCTCAGACTACCTTATTAAAGTTATCTTGCATGCGGTTTGTTTCCAGATTGCGCATGCAATCGAAAGGTGAAACGAGGGCGCTCTCAAGTTGATTGCTGGCGCCTCATAAGGGGTCGGATATCCGTCGTCGAAAAGAAGGGGGGGAAGAGAGGCTTTAGCGGGTGCGTAAGTCAAGACGTGGTTGAAGAGACATGGGAAATTTCATGGCCAAAACGAAAACGACGAGCCCATAGAGTTTAGAAGCCGCCTTTGCATCCTCATTCCTGATAGAGAATTCCAGCTTGCTTCCACCAGCTAGCTCTCGCCCAGTCGTCATGCCATTGCCGCCGAGGTATAGTTTTGCTGATGTGTTTCCTCTGATCTATTTGAGGATGGAAGAATTGTTATACTAACACTATTACCGAGGCCGGCGTAGATAACGTGCAACGGGGGAGTTGCCGGATGGATCAGGGTGTTGATTCCTCCGATCCATCCGATTGAGGGTGGCAGAGTTATGATACCAATCAGGGTGTCGAACCAGTCGGCTGCCTGGATGGTCATGCTTGTGGAATTCTAGGAATGTCAGGAATGGCCTAGAAGACTCATAGAAGCGGTCATTGTCGAAGAAAACCCAAGCTCGCTGTCTGTAGATGCCGAGGTGGAGAGGGTCGTGGGGTGAAATCTGGGGGCATAGTTGCCTGTACATGCCTGGGCCCTCTTTGTCGAGTTCATGATTGCTTTTCACCAAGTCCTCCCCCAAGTAAAAGCCGCCGATTTGGTCGTACTTGGTCGATTGGTCGAAATGCCAGAACTGATTTTGCAGCTCGTGCCGGCCGGCCGCAGCGGATTGAAGAAAAGTAGTGGCGAGGCCAAACCCGCGCCGCGCTAATCTTGATGAAATTCGAGATCTATTTGACCTGAAGCCCAAATCAGACGCGTATAGATCAGCGTCGAAGTACATGCTTTCAAGAGGCAGCCGCCGACTACGGTGGGCTGGGCTTGGTGTCAACCGAGAATCTAGGCACTGGGCAAACATGGCGCCATAGAGACATCTCAGATATTCATATACGCATCGAAGGGCCTCGCATTCCGAATCCAGAAGCCTATTGCCGCCATACCAGTACAGCCTATCACAGGCCTCGCCATCCCACTCGATATAGCGCGTCCCTGGGTGGCTGTGTACTCTGGATATGAGCTCAAACCTCAAGAAAGCCCTAAAGGCCCACTTTCTCTCCGACTCGCCAAGGTCAGCCGCATCGAACCTATCCCTACCAGTCTCATCCTTGAAGACCACCTGACTTTGGGCCAACGAACCATTCGAAAGGCAGAGATACTCCTGAGCCGGGAACTTAGCTGTGGCCTTTGTGAAATAATCCTCTATGTACGAGAGGAATCGACGATGCAGCTCGTAGAGTTTTCGAATTCCCTCCTGGTCGTTGTCCTGGAGAGGGTTACGAAGCTTACGAGCTGCCCACATGTTGAAATGATGACGAGCCAACCTTGAATTGAGAACCTCTTCGGGAGGGAACAGAATAATGGCCATGGCATCTTGGATATGACCCTCATCAAAATCCGACGCGAGACGGGTCCGAACGATGTAGTCTGTGGATGCCGTGTATGCCCGCCACATGACTGGAGACGCTCGGCTCAGCAGTGACATGCGACGCTCGGAGCCAATATGGCACAGAATGTCATCGCGGATTTCTGATGGCAGTTCGCCGAATGGGTCCGTTTTCTTCCGTTGGTCGATAGGCATGAGGTAGTGAAGCCTGATTATGGTAAGTATAAACATGCCCGTGTGTTGGATAAAGAACGCATTAACCGGTGCTTTGACTAACCATTAGGGGTTTGACATCGATAGTTACTTGTCGGATGTCCCAAAGTGCAGGATAGGAAGGGCTACACAGGTGAAAAGTGTGGGCAAAGTGCAGGCAGCTTGTAGGAAATCGGAGCCAGAGATGTAGAAAGACTCCGTGTTCTTTGTTGTTGTGAAAGTAACCTGCCCTTGATGGAGGATATGAAATTGAGATGGGAGGACCGCGGAGATCAGGCTTTTTATACATGGTCCCTCGTTCAGCCCTACCAGGAGAAGATGCTGGAACCAAGGAGGCGCATGCTCATGTAGGTATGTTGCACGTACGTCCCACCGTGAAAGCGCAATATGAAACCAAATTACTGGTGGAAACTCTAAATGAATATCGATGGTTTAACATGACCTTGTCGTTCAACACCGATCGCGAATTAAGCCTATCAATGGCAGTGATAGCCCGATCGCGATGCAAGCTTGATGATGAGGAGCTGATCCATTGAAGTTTTTATGACCAAGCCGCCCTTTGCATTGTTCAAGCTTATGCCACAGGAGATGGCTGCCCGGTGCAGCGAGACCCATCATCAGCATGCTTCTATCAAACCATGTCGACCAGGAAGGACTTGCATGACTTGTTGCTGCTGATGTGTCATCCTCTGGCTCCCCGCGGTACCCTGATGCCATGAAGGAATCAATTCAAGAGATCTACTACTTGAACGTCATCGGTAAGCCCAACGTGGAAGATTCTTTCCAGGTCAGGTACAAAAACCTCAATACGTGCTGAGGGTTCAGCCACAGTGCTGCAAAGGGATCTGATGTCGTAATAGGTGTTATGCGGTATTGGGCTAATGAAATTCTTATTTGTAAATAACCCGCGCTCTCCCGCCGTTGTGTTTCGTTTGATTCATCTGAAAGTGCCAGAGTTATAATAGTAATGATGTCACAAGAGACCTGGTGTACGAGTCTTGGGTCGGGCCGGCGGTGGCGCCGACATAAAAGAGTGGGGGGGGCATCGGCCGAGACTTGTGTCAACGCCGCAAGGCACATCAAGCACAGTTCCCGAAGAAAAAAAGACACCTTCTAATGCAGACAGCAAAGGTCACATCTAATGCATTTGCATCACAGCCACTCATCACAGCCAATCAAAAAATTATAGACTTTGAACTTGCATAGGACGTACAAAATGAAACGCAAGTCTACACCTTATCAAGCCATACCCCACGAGATGAACCGCTTGGTCTTGACCTTGTGATGTGACAGTTGTACACAAATGGTGCGAGTACTACGTGGCATGTAGGGAATGAGTGTAGGACACCCGAGCGCGTGTCCACCCAAACTCCAGCGTGCATAAAAATGCTCACTCCGCTGTCTGCTCCGTCAGAAGGTCTCGAGGCTGCCTCTTACTTGCCCGTAGGCCTCCATTTCACTAAGGTCGCCTCGCACTAGATGCCGGAATATTCTGTCATCAAATGCACCGGCGGCTAGAGCATTTATAGGGAGTGCTTGGTGCTTGTTGACTGGCTAGCGGGCGGCCTGGAAGACACGAGTGCGGCTTCTTGGACAGCCTGGATATGTTGTTTGAGATAGCTTCTCTCAAACATATTGATGTCTTCAGGGCGAGCGTCAAAACCATGATTCTAGGGGCATATATATTGCCTTGTATCCTAAAATACTCGCTAATCTAGTTGGCACCGCAAGCTCCAATTCCCGGCCTGTCACCGACAGCCTGGAATAGATCGATGAGGCCATGCAGTCGCCTTCACCTAGCTGCTACATATGGGAGGACTCTTCTTTTAATTGCTGCGTACATCTAGTCTAGAGACAATAATTACTCCAGCATTTCCGGAGCTGATCGAAGGTCGATGGTGAGCCCCTTTTTAAAAGAGTCGACTGTACTAGCTGCCCGCATCCACGCTATCCCGGATTCCGTGAATGTCCGGCCCGGGAGAGACTTGGCAAAGTGTGTCCAGCGAGCCAAGTAAGATCGAAAAGAGATAAATTCCCAAAGAAATAACCGCTGGATTGTATATCCTAGGATGGCTAGGACCCAAGCAAGCAGAAGTTACAGAATTGGACCAATTTTCTGGATGGATCAGGAACTGTCTTGTAAACGTGAAAGTTTCTTCGCTAAATATGGCTATATAAATCATAGAGTAGTCTAAAAGCCCGACAACAAGCGAGGAGAAACGAGAGTTAACGGCACCATTTCATAAGAAGCATGTGCCTTTATAGGGTAGTTGTAGATGGAGTAGCGATATCGAACCGGTCCCTTGTGACAGCCAAAGCGAGATATAAGCTTGGTCACAGGTGTAAAGATAAGAAGTTCGCAAAATCTTATGGCTTAAGCATCTGATAGGCGACGGATTTAAATTGCCAAGACATCGCGTCGTAATGTATAGCTGTCCATTCTTACCGCCAATCCCAATCAGTTTCCCGTCTCTCAAGCTCTCCCTAACGCGCCTCGCCGTTTGCAAACTTTCAATATATTTCCTAGAGATAGAAAGCCCGCCGAGTGCCTAGGTTCCATTTGTGTGGATGGCTTGTAGCCCCGTAGTCGGCATAAACCTCCAAAGTGGCCACGACAAGGGCCGCAATCCAATCAGAACCATCCACCACGCCGATACTTTTTGCACCGCCATATAGCCCGCTACCCAAGAAGTAGTTGAGCCAATTGGAAGATGATAAGAGCTAGCCACTCGCTAGGATATTAACCTATTAGAGGCCTAACATTGGGCCGAGATACTATCTGAACTGTTGTGCTGCTCCGTCAAGGGCAGGCTGCCTTCACAACAACCAAAAAAAACTGTGTTTGAGTCGAGGTACGGCTTAGAAGTTCATGCTAAATAAGGAGATGCGACATGTGTAGAGTCCCACCGAGGACCAACGTTCGCCTCCCTACCACTGGAAACCTGGTCCCTGGCTCAGACGACACTAAATATTTAAACTTTGCATCGGTTGCCATTTTCTCCACCTTCACGGGTTATTAAATTGCGAATGGCATAGCAGCTGTCCTCGAGATGTCGCCTGTCACCTGCCATTTACGAACTGGGCACTCTTGAAATTCATTATATATAACGCGTCCGTATCCGGCTTTGATTTTCGACGCAACACGCACTGGTGCCTACCAGCTCTGTACAGAAGTTCTACTCATATCTCTCCTCGTATCAACTCGTCTATCATGAAGCTTGCATTTCTCACTTTTCTGCCGGTCGTTTCCGCCCAGGCATGGTTTACAAACAGCGGTTGGAGCAAGCCCGCCGACTTCAACAGCCAAGCGTGCCAACAAAATCCCCACGTCAGCTATTTCTGTGTATGTACTGCGCGTAGTCTTTCAAACTACTGGCTCGTGTTAATTGGGCGTTAGGGTACCTTGCCATCTACCACTGGCGTGAACCCATATCCGAACCAGTTCCCAACCCAGCGCGAGGGCTGTACCTTGGCAGACACCCTCGGCAGAGGCTGTAACTGGCAGGGGGCTGAGGGATCGGTAAGTGAACTGCCGGTCAAGAAAGCCTCGATGCTAATTGTTGAAAAATAGGTCATTTGCGTTCGTAATAGCTCCCCAAGAAAGGCAAGACATGACACTGACTGGCATATAGTGTTAGCAATAAGGCCATCCAGAACGCACCCTCGCACGTCCATTCCATCATCGGGCAGGCAGCTCGTGATGACGGTTGTTTCGGGCCTGGGATGCTGGCATTATGATAATGCATTAAGGAGGCACCAATCAGATACGAATGTTGCGAGGAGAGGAGTAGGAATAGGGGCGAGCTTCGTAGTTTCAGAGTATCCATTGTTACTTTCAGCTATCAAAGTCGAACGACGCGTTTTCGTCTCAATCCGGGGAGCCAAACCATAAAAGAACCAGTTTTGTACCTTCGTGATGGGCGGAGTCCTCCTGTTGCCAGCAGTCGTGACCGGAGGTGAAGCGATGCCATGCTAGCTGCAAGGGCCCTAGTATAGATTAGGAAAAACACCAGAACCAGCGAATTAATCACGTTTCAAGTTGATGATGGTAGTGAATAAGCAGCGGTGTAGTGGGCAGTAGTCATAATATTCGCGACGACCAATAATACCTCCTCCAGCAGATCAACCTTGCTATGAACGAAGGATGATAGTGGAAACCCGGGCCTACTACGTAGTAGGTTCATGTTCCAGGGTCTTGAAGACGTACACCCATGGGCGGCGGTAAGCCATCCCCGTGCCGTTGCCAAGGATTCCACTCTCCGTCGGTATTTATTTCAAAGTCCGATCCTCCCCATGAACTTCGCCCCCACGCATTGCTTGTCAAACTCTAAACCACGCGCAAGTCTAAATAGAGTTTAATGACCGTTGCCCGGCTGAAGCCGCCCATCCACATCGAAGTGCTGGACGTTCCCTGTGTGCTCCAAGACATCCCGAATACAGGCTGCAAGGGTCTGAGTTGATAAAAGGTGGAAACAGCCTGTATCTGCTGACCTGATAGGTTAAGAGGTAAATTCCGTATAAAACGATTTAACCGAGTTTATGCACGGATAATAACGATCAGTGGCGAGTATGAGGCCATAACTTTTCACTCTTATATGCCTTCACCGATACTATTGCTATAACCCATAGAGAAAAGTACGGGCTAGAGAGGTATTAGTACGTATTCGTTAGATCCCGTTCAATAACACAGACCCCTACACCATGTACTATCTGATGTGCGCGGCTGCCGGCAGCTTGCCATCACCATAACAAAGAATACCGTGTCTTCCCATATCTCTAGTATCATAATAAACCCACTACTAACGCAGCTGTCAACTAAGTCTACTACGATAATCAAGTTGACATTATGAAGCTGCATATCCAGCCTCTTCTTTTCTTTCTGCATGCAGCCCTCGGCTCGTAGGTATCTGTCCTCTTATACTCTCACCGCCCTGCTCCTTGCTAAGGTTTGACAAAACTGTGTGAAGCCAGTCAGTACCGGCGACTACGGACTTTGTATAGAGGATGGGAGTCACTGCCGCTGCCTGCACCAAGGTACGTATCCTCTCCAGGGTCGTTTTTAGATAATAAGAATACTGTACCATTCCAGAGTAGCCCATGCCTAATCAATGATAATGAATGTTCTCCTCTGGACGGACCACTTGGAACGGCCAACTACTCATAAATCCATAGAGATGGTGGAGGTACATGGCTGAAGAAACGATTCTGCAATGTATGGAAATTAGTGAGCACCAAGGCCAATGCCGTGATGGCTTACTATGCTATTTTGCTGATGTGTTTTCTCTGATCCATCTGAAGGTGGCAGACTTGCGGTAGTTATGATACCAAAGTCGGCTGTTGAGATGCTTGTTGCTTAATGTTATTGGCTAGCTTCGGTTTGAACTTGACGTCATTCTGCGATCAGAGAGGTCAAGCAGTGGCTGAAACCCGAGCTTTGTCCGAGAGAGGCTCACTAGAGACGAACTTCTCCGCACGCCAAGTCCAGCTGGTTCCTTTTCGAACCGTCTTTTGTATGATTGAAAGCTGATAGAGCACATTTGCTGTTACTCAAGCTAAAGGTTATTCTCTCCCAAGCTTGTGTCACGATGGCTTCATTCCCCCTCGCTGGATTTGATGGCTACACGTCCAAAACCTTCAGCTTCAAGTCAACGCCAGAAGGCAGCATCTCGGTCGATGTTGTCTACCCAGAGGATACCGACGGCTCCCCGAGTACCGTCCTCATTCACTATCACGGCGGGTATCTGGTGAGTTGTCACTTGCAGGTTGTGAAGTTGATGAATGTTTGCTGATGCTGTCACTTGACAACAGATCATTGGCGACCGATACAGTTTCATGCCATACTGGCTCGTGCATGCATGTGTCTCTCGCAAATGGATCTTTGTCACCCCGGAGTACCGCTTGTTGCCAGAAGCCACGGCGCATAGCTCAGTCGAGGACGCCCTGGATGCCTATAACTGGGTGCGGTCCTCCCTCGCGGATTTGCTCGAACGCCCTATCGGTCCCGTGTTAGTGGCAGGGTCCAGTGCTGGAGGATATCTCGCTCTATCAACTTCCGGTGCTGCCGTTGAGAAGCCTGCCGCATTGTTATTGATCTATGGAATGCTGGACTTTGCTGGACCTCGATATACAACCCCTGGTAGCAATATTTCTGGGAAGCCGGTGATTGAGACGGACGCCATCTTGCGCAAATACCCAAAGAGAGTGGAGAATGACACCAGAAAGGTGATTTCTGCGTACCCGGTCGCGGCAAACCTGGATGAAGATCCTAGGCTTGCGTTGGTTGCGGCTCTTCATGTTGATGCCCTATTTCCAGACTACCTTACTGGCGAGGACGGCCTCAGTCGTGAAATTGCCAGCAAAGGCGACCATGTTATTCCGGAGAAACACAAGTGCCTTTTCCCCCTCTCCTTCAGCAGCCTTTCCGACATGCCCCGGACAATGGTTCTCCACGGTGTCAACGACTCTGCTGTCCCAGCGGAGTGCAGTTGGAAAGCTGTCGAGAAACTTCAAACGGCGGGCACAGAGGTATTTACAGAATTCCCCGAGGACGCGGAGCACGGATTTGATGCGCGAGCCGGCAATGTCAATGTTGAGGGAGCAGACGGAGATGTGGTCACTGCTGTGGAGAGCCTCAGAAGCGCCATTCGTTTCCTTGACTCTTCAAGTGCGAAGTAAACCCCGTCTAGTTATAGCTGCATGTTAGACTGTCGACTATCGGCGGTTTAGATGGAACAAGATGGCATCTCACACATACTAAAAAAAATAACCTATCCAGGAGATGAAACAGATGAATGAATATGAAGCACCCCTATTCTCATGACTAATATTATCGCCTCAAAGTATATATCAAATTCCCTGAAATAACTATAAATAATACCTATTCCCACTCCAAGTTACGCTTTATTTTCTTACTTTTAGTTTTATAACATCTCTTTATTAGGAGGTAGAAGATTAGCCCAAGACAAAGCTTCATCCTCCCCTTTTTCTGACCTTCGCTTTACCTTCTCCTTACATCCTCACATACATAGAAACCTCTGTAACCCTCAACCCAAACCAACCTTAGGCACAAACTCATCCAAAAATCCCATCATTCTTTGGCTCAAAGTCAATATGAGGTCGGTTCCGGGCAGTATCGGGCACTTGAACGGGGTCTTCGGCCGTAATACCCTCCAAAATAGGCACTGTCATTCCCAACTTCCAAGAGCGTTAGCATCGAGCCAATGAATGGTTAACTACAAGACTGTGTGACATACCAAGAAGTATCTGAGTTTTGCCGAATGCAGCATTGTAGCCGCCTTGGACGTGACTTGGAATCGGAGAACGCTCCATCCGAGGGCAGGCAAATCATGGACAGTGACGAGGGATGGATTGTCCAAATTGAGAGACCTACAGATACTGTTATCCGCAAGTAATGCTTCTTCCACCGTGCTGTGAGGGAAATGCTGCGCGGGACTTGAACCGAGAAGCCAGGCTGCATCCCCGTGCTTATAGAGTGGGATGGTGTCATTGATCTGATTCTCGATAATCAGATCGACCACAGATCCAACTGGCAGCTCGCTGATGACAGGCTTCTCCAACTTCTCACCAGATGAACCAAACGCATGAAAGAGAAGAGGGGTCATGGAGCCATGGAAGAGTTGCCATGGCTTTTCGTTGAGGTAGAACTCGGGTACCTTGGGCTCAGTACGCGACGGTTGGGAGCCGGCCGATAATCGAAACGTGTAATGAACGCGCTCCAAGTGGCTCTTATTCTCTGAAGGTGGTGGTCGAGGAGGGTAGGGAGGGACGAAATTCCCTTCGAGAGTATTGCAATGGGTTTTTGTCGAGCCGTCAGCTTGAAGGCACACGTCACCAGGCGACGCAGGTTCAGGGAGCAACATGGGCTCTCCGTACCTTGGCAATCTCTTGGCCTACATATCGACCCGTTAATTCTTGCCACTTTTGACTGGCAATTGCACGTACCGGGTATCTTAAAATCGCGTAACCTTGCAAGTTTTGTAGCTGGCTGGTAGAAGATATTCGAAGGGCGTAGTCGCCTGGTTCAGCATCGAGTTTCACCAAGACAGTGATCCGGCTAGCGCTCGGTATGTAAACAACCTGCGGTGACGAATTAGTCTGGATAAGTTTGAGAAATAATATGGGTATAGCCTTCCATACATCTGCATGCGTAGGAAACACGAATCCACCATTGTTGGCGACAACTGTCATCTTGTGGCCATCGATGGACACTTTAACCGAGTGTTCGAACCCAATGTTCATCAAGTTGATCATCATATAACTCCGGCCATTTGTCTCAAATACCTAAAGTTTGGGTCAATAGTTGAGCCTTGAACGTACCGGTCTTTTAACATACCTCGTAGTCGGCATTTGTAGGCGAGCAAGACTCGTCTGGAAGGCCGGGCGGTTGTATGCACCCTTTCCCATCAAGCGCTAGGCCCCCTAGGTGCCCAAAACCTGGCTGGCGACAATGTACGCGGCCCTTCCCTATAGCAACCAAGGATTTAGTTAATCAGTCCTACTTCATGTGCAGGTACAAGAGGGTCACCTTACCATTGACCAGCAAGGAATCATAACAATAAAACTCGGACCCCTCAGCTCTCATACGGAGCAGTTTCCAGACAGTGTCGCGGTGTTGATGATTCTGAATTACAGCGTGACGAACCTCATGTTCAGCCTCAAGAATCTGGCGTAACTCGAGGGTGCTATTAGTAACAAGCCTATACGGACGCGGCCGTGATGGGCTCGGCGCAACATAAACAAGACCGTAGATTCCCTTGAGCATCGTCAGCATCATTCTACGAGAGAGAAATACGAATCCCTTACATCCACTGAGGCCGACGAGGTGTGGTCGATGTACCAGTTCAAGCCCCAGATTCCTGTTGTGTCGTAGGCGGTCGTCCAGTTGCTCCTTGGTAAGGTGGGAAACTTGGTGCCATACGTGTCAGACGCGAATTTTTGAACTTGTTATGCTTAGGAACAAGCGAGATTACGAACCTGCGAGAGACCGGCGGTTCCATCATTCCAAGGACCGGTTCTGATGATTGTCCCATCAGTCAACAAGAAGGTAAACCTTTGGCGAGGCCTCACTCACTTTGGGTGTCCAAAACCAGATCTAGTTACGGCGTTGTTAGCAAATATATCTAGCAAGATGTAGCACAATACATTACTTACAGATGAATGGATGATTGGGCAGCGATATCGCTTCTGACTGATATCTCAATGACATCCCCTTCTTCGGCATACAATGTGGGACATGGCGTCTGGCCATTGCAGACAAACATTACCCTCCAGCGCCCACCATCTTGCTCCAATGTCAGCTTAAAGGATTTGGATATGGCAGAATGGGTGGTCCAACCTGGGTTCATCCATCTGACTCCTGTCTCAAGGTTGTACGTCCGGACCAAACTGCTGGGTCCTGCTGGGCTGCTGTCTTTCCAAAACCACGGGAAGGATCTGAATTGGAATGACAGGTACCAGAGGCAAATAGCAGAGAGGAAGCAACAGGCAAGAAGACTAGACAGCCAAGCTGTACGTCCGCGTCGGCAGTAAGCTTTTGCCCTTGAGAGCAATCCAGAGCGGCCATCCGCCGCTTGTTCAGTCTGCTTTTCGATGTTCATAATGTCAGATTTTTACACAAAGATTGTTTCCCACATGGGAAGAGAGCTGAGTTTTTTTCCTTTTTCAATTGTTAATTTAGCAGGTTGGGAAGATAAGTAATCGGCAGTTGGCCAGCTGAACAGGCCAAGGCGGGGTTTTCGGCATCCGCAGCAGCGGGGATACGACAATCCATGCTCAACTCGGCTGGACCAAACTCACGATGTCACTTATTAGAGTTTTATTCAGGGGAATACGGGTCAACGCCATCATGCTAATGGCTGGACAAGGTCCTCGATGGATCCTAGTGAAACATGAAAACCAGGCACCGCAATGCTAACTTGGACGATCAGGGCAAGTACGCTATTATAAAGCGTGTGTTAAGCATCTAAGCCCGGGAGATTCCAGTTGACCGCGACAGAGATCCAAACCCTGACTTGCAAAGTCCTCACTGCATCATCATCATCATGCTTCCTTCCACTGCCTACCTAGGCCTAGTCTTCATGTGTGGGGACTTGGCCGCGGCTCTGCGTAGATACAATCTAACAATCAGCAATGCTTGGAGTTCTGCAGACGGCCATGGCCGCCCAATCTTCCTCATGAATGGCCAGAGCCCCGGGCCTTTGATCAAGGCAGAAGAAGGGGAAGAGGTTGAAGTTTTTGTCGACAATCAGCTTGCCACCGAAACAACCATGCACTGGTGCGTCTAATCATGCTTTGGCCAAGAAGTGCTACGGCTTCTCTGCTAACTCAACGACCAGGCACGGGGTATATCAGATCGATAGACCCTGGAATGACGGAGTTCCTGGAGTTACGCAATATTCAATCCAGCCGCGCGACAACTATACATACCGTTTCACTGTTCAGCAACAGTACGGCAGCTACTTTTACCATGGACACTTTGGCCCGGCCTTTGCTGACGGGCAGAGGGGTCCGATATGGATTTCTCCTGCGCCGTGGAGGCCACGTCCATACTCACTTGTGTCATCTTCACCAGACGATATTGCAAAGATGGAGCATGCGGAACAGCATCCTAGACATGTTGTCATCAGCGATTGGAACGCGGAGCCCATGGATATCCTATTGATCATGTACCGCGACACAGGCATCGTGCCTTGGTGCAGTAATTCCATAGTCCTCAATGGCAAAGGTAGGACATATTGTCATCCACGGGAGCTATTGGATGAGGTGGGAGGGCCTGGGAGGAACGATGTTGGCTGCCTGCCCCAGCCTGCTCAGACAATGTACGCAAACGAGCAGACTTGTCAGCCAACTGAAGGAGAGCTCGAAGTCATCACTGCCGAAGGTGGAGAAGACTGGGTTTGGATCAATTTCATTCACTCTGGGGCGCATCACGAGCTTCAGATCAGTGTTGACGAGCACGAATTATATGTCATTGCTGCAGATGGAGAGTTTGTCCATCCTCAGAAGGTCCACGCTGCAAACTGCAACTTGGGGGAACGGATCAGGTAAGTTGAAGGATGACTTGTGTGCAACATATTTTTCATGGCTGCTTTTCATCGTCTAACGAAGTTGGCAGCGTCCTGGTTCACCTAAACAAAAAGCCGGGCGACTACGCCATCAGAATAACATCGCTTCGAACGGAACAAATAATCCAGGGGCTTGGCATTCTTCGGTATCCATCCCAACGAGCTACGCAGTCATCCGGTGTCCCCAACACAAAGCCGTGGGTGCAACTTAACGGCTCCCTCGTTTCAACTTCACTGAAGCAAATGGATGAAATGAAGTTGTCCCCCTACCCGCATCGTGCACCACCTTCAAACGCGGACAACACTATCAAGTTTTTTGTTAATATGACAGGACCCAGTTCTTGGGCCCTGGGAGTTGGTTCGCATCAAGCATTCCGTCAGCAGATGCCACCCTTACTCTGGGAAGAATCCTCCCGGGGCTCCACAACGTATGGACAGGACCATCTCCAGAATGGCTCTGTTGTGGACATTATCTTCGAGAACGGAGCCAATGTAACAACGCAGCATCCTTTCCACAAGCATAATCACAAAGCTTGGATTATTGGTACCGGACACGGTGGGTTCCCGTGGGCAACGGTTGCAGACGCCATCAAGGGAGGCGCTGCGAAGCATTTTAACTTTGATAATCCTCCGATTCGAGACGGATGTAGGCTCGGAAACAGGACCGGGGATTGGACAGTTATTCGATACAAGATTGCTTTTCCTGCGGCGAGCATGTTGCACTGCCACATGATCCACCACTTTGGGGTGAGTTGTTCTCGAATTTTAGCAGTTGACACGACTGACAAACAGTAGGGTGGACAACAGGTGGTACTTCTGGAAGGGATAGAGTCCATGGCTGCGATCCCGAGTCATGTAAAGAACATGGTGCATGGAGATTTTGTGCCGCCACTTCGATACGGGCCCTTGGACTAGGCATTCCTCATGCCCCAGTACAAACCCATAACGCGTGGCCATAAACCTTCCTGGTTGTTAAAGTTCACGATGGTGTCTGCTCCAGGATGCCTAGAACAACTTAAATTCTCTGCATACCTGAACTCAATTCAAGCATACATTCATTCTCTCTTTTTCGACACGTTTTGGAAGCCGTCTGCATACGCAATGCCACGTCATGTCTTCCCTGACTGATCATAATTGCTACTATGACAATCAAAAACAATTGGCCGCAGCTATCATGAACTATTTCCAAGCGGACTGCCACCGCGCGCCTTGGTGGGATATCCCCCATCCTATGATGATATCAGCAAGAGCCATAACCCAGAGGACATCCAGAGCCATGCCAACTGCGCAAATCCATCACGTCATCCCAGTCCTCAACTCCAGCAACAGACATCTAGGCTCAGAATCTTGATCCAAAAGAGCGCCACCGACCTTACTACAAGCCCATCGCCCATCTCCTCCAAGGTGCACGAAGACCTACGGAAGTTGGACTTCTCTACAACACTACGGCCAAATCTTTGCGAGGTTCACAGCGATAAGTGGAAAGTAAGCTGTCCAGGCCAAACCGCGGAAAGAGGAAAAATCTGCCGATGGCTACGCCAACTGCGACGGCTTCGGCACCGCGAACAATGCGGTAGCGTCGAGTCTTTCTGCAAGAATATGGTTAATAGCCCTGTTTTAAATAAAAGCCTAACCAAGATCGGCAGAGTATTACGCCGTGGCAAGGCCGAATACGACGTTGACGTCCAGAACGATTGGATGATCGAGTGGAATTGGGAGCTAAGGCTTCAAGCATATACCTATCCGGATCATCCCCATTGTTCGCAGTAGTGTCTAGACCTCCGGATTGGCTTTAAGGATTTACCGACTCAGTTACGAGCCAAGGTCATTGCCTAGCGAACTGCATCTATTGCCGTCGAGCGAGACATAGTTCGCTGTGAGATGGATCATATTCCTGGACGCGGATGGAACTGGGTTCGTTCAACTCCGTACTCATCAAAGAAAGCTGTTTCTCCGTGGCAAGCTGAAGTTCAACTCAGGCAGCCGGTTCCAGTTCCACCCCGCCCGATTTTCGGGATTTTCTTTCTGCAGAAACCGTGCTTTGGTGAGCAATCAAAACCCTCTACCCTTCTTCCGTAGCGTCATTATTACTAACATAGATCCTAGGGCCGAGATTGACGAAAGGACGGTCCCGGAAAGTATTAGAAGATAATGATTCATTACCCATCAATCAGCTATGGAGATGATCTCGCCGGGTAGAGGTTAGATGTCTGGCATGGTGGCCTTCCTGAAAGGTTCGCTCAGTTTATCCGTCCATTTTTGCCCTATGATCCATACCTGAACAACTTGAGAGGACGTGACCAGGAATTGGCTAGAGGTGTAGGTTACACATATGCTCAGGACAAAGTCATGTGTCTCCATTGCCAAATACCAGATACTCCTCCTGGTGGCTCGATAGGCAAGTAAGTGGTAGAGGATAGGCCAAGCAAGACCTTTTTAATAGATAAGTGGTGCAAAAGCCGGACAAGTCTCAACGAGCAGCCGCATTAGGTTATTAGGTTGATAGATGATAATGGCCGCCAAGGTGATATATGGGGTGCCTAATTTCTTCCAAGATTCACAGTACGCTTATTCTTGCAACCGAGTCGAAGTTTTCTGCATTCCCGAACACTTCTCCATCAATACCTCCGTTATACCTGCATTTCAACTATCCCACGGTCCGGTTGAGAAGTATAGAACCCAACCATCGATTTAAAACCTTTGTCTCTGCCACGAAAAGTCGTGTCGTAGCTTACAAAGCCGCAACAAAACACACATATACACGCACGACATGGCATTGACCTGCGTGGTCTTCAACCCATGGTGTACGAAGCTATCCCCATATTCATACACGCGCCTCCAAACTTGCCTTGAATTCCTTGACAATATCATCAAATGATACATCCCTCTTGAACCCCAGGCTCAATCCTTTCTCATTGTCATATGTCGCTGGCCAAGAATACAGGATTGGCTTTATCGCCTCGTTGTCCTCTTCAGACAAGAACTTCAACTTATCTTCCCCACCGACCCTTGCCAACGAATCTATCATGTCCTGTACAGAAACGCCCAGGCCGGGCATGTTGACGGCTCGGTCATAATCTGGCAGTACGTCGCGGGGAAGTGAGAGCGAATAGACAAGGTTCTCCACCAGACATCTCGGCGACGTCACCCAATGCTTGAAAGATCTGTCCCGCAGTGGGAGTACGCATGGCATCCCTTGCATGGGTTCCCGAATCATGCCCGAGAGAAAGGACGACGCGGCGGCTGTGGGCTTGCCGGGGCGGACGGAAACTGTTGGCAAGCGGAAGATGAAGGCATTGACGAAGCCACGGCGGTTGTACTCATTGATGAGATACTCACACATCATCTTCTCGCAGCCATACGAGGTTTGTGGCGTTGCCCTCATCGTCTCGTTGACAGGCTCTGGAACAACTCCGCCGTAGACGGCCTGACTAGAGGTGTATATCACTTTTATCCCAGGCTTGATGCTACGCAGGGTGTCGAGGAGCGACCTTGTAGCGTCGAAATTGGCTCTCATGCCTGCAACATATTAATATCATAACCAAATAGATCAGAGATGACTCACCTAGTTCAAAATCTGCTTCAGCCCCCGACGACATAATGCCGTGGAAGACAAAGACGACATCAAGGTTTGCATCCACGACTGTCTGTGACTCAGTCAAGAGGTTTGCCTTAATTGAGGTCGCATTTTGGGGCCATTTCACATTTGCCGGAGCTTGTGGCTCAATGATGTCTGTGAGGATGACATTGTATTGACCCTTGTCATCGTTGAGCAGCTTGGTCGCCAAAAGCTGGCCAATAAAGCCAGCAGCTCCAGTGATGAGGATTCTCATGATGTAAGGGCGTGGTGAGGAGTCGTAGTCACTAGTTAGGAGCAATCTCAAGGACGCTTGAGCGCAGACATCAAACACTCATTTCAGGCTGCAATCAGGTATGAGGGGGGACAAGGCCCAAATAAAGCGCGGGGTTAACGAGATCATGTACCGATTGTGCCTCTCCGGATAGCTAACATGAGTGAACCAATCGGCGATGCATTACCCCGCAGAAGTCAAGACGGGTGTAGGTCCGACATCCTGATGCCTCGGACTACTAGCCGTAGAATTGCATAGCCTGATGGCGGATCGGAGATCGGAAAAGTAGAGGGTCCGCACAAACTGAGTAACTGATCACAGAGGCCAGCCTGAGGAACAGCGAAGAGAGAAAATGACCCATGTATTTGGAGACTCAATGTACCCTACTTTTCTCCTTTATTGGTACAATATCTACAATGTCGTCTGAGAGAAGATGGCCCTTTCCCTGCAGAGTGGAATCATGTGGACGGCTGAGCTTGAGATGTCAGGCAGAATTTGCCATTAAGGTCTGGATTTAATCGAGGGCCGCATCGATCAAGTCACGGAGGGCTAGGGGACAACTCTTTCAAAATAGAAAGGTCTGCCTTTGGAATGTTTTATAGTAGTAATAATGAGTTACTCACAGGCCTGACCTCACCCTTGCTTAACATCATCTTTACCTAACCTCCTCCTCGCCCAATCCCTTCCTAACCTAGCCTCACCATTGCCAAACACAAACAAATATACCTAGTAGCTTGTCGGTAGAGTTATCGTCGAAATTAGGAAAAGGGTTCAATTGACGTAATGAGAAGCCCAGTTCCGGGAGGAACTCTCTCGAAATATAAGGCTTAGCACTACCAGGACGATAGAATACCAATAAATAAGGAAGCAAGGATTTTTAAATTAATTACATCTTGTGATATCAAGATTTCAAAATTACGTTTGCGTAATTAAGTTCTACCTCACTGCCCGTTAGTCCCTCTTCTGACATCCCTGCTGTGTAGCTGCGAGCAGTCCGCCAGAGGGCCTCCGGCGTACCAGCCCCACCAGTTGCTTCGTGAGATTGACTGATGGACGAGATCCTGTATCCGGATCTCGCATCACCGCTCTCCAGACCCATAGATAGCATGCTCCCGATCTTTTGAAGTAATGGTCGAAGCGCTGTAAGTGCAACAACCATGATAGAAATGCAAATTTCGGCGGCAGCCCAAATATCTACATGGGCAGGTTGGGTCAGTCGACGAAGCGAGAACTGAATACGTGATGGATTCAAAAGTGACTCACATATGGACATATAGTTGCTATAAACCACCATGGAGATAAATCTTCCGATGCTAACGGCAATAGTAATCGTGCCCAGCGCAAAGATGACACCCAGGCCAACCTTCTCACGGGTGGATTGTTGTTGGAGTTGTTTCAGCAACGGAAAGGGGTAAACAACGTCTAAGCACAAGGGAAGACACGGTCAGACACTGAGCAATTGTTCGTTCAAGCCGAATCAAGGACGATGAAACATACTCAGGATTTCCGTGATGAAGTTCAAAGACCAGTTCAGGCACATCAGTTCCATATTTTCAAAAGCATCGCATGAACCTTTGCCCGGCTTCCTGTGAGTCGATTAGATTGGTTAGCAACGGGGTGTGAGCCTGAGGAGTCCGTTGCCCGCATAGGTTCCAACTGACCAGTTGACAGATAGATCTAACCCGCACGAAAAGGTGTTTCCGAACAAGGTAATGAGAGCACAGGACACTGTGATTCCAGTTAAAACGTAGAGTGCGATTCGCATCCGAGGGTGGGTCACAGGAACGAGGTTGAAGTAGAAGGCGATGATGCTGAACTTGGGAAAGTACAAGCCGATGCTGAAGAAGTAATTCGTCGCGAATCTGATCTGCAATGTGAATCAGTTTCACCATCAATCAACATCTGACAGCGGACGGGACGCAGAAGTGGTCTGTGGCCTGACTGTGGATGGCGTACTGGTGTCTGGTGTCAGAGTTTGACGTACCTTGGCAAGAGACTCGTTAAAGATGGTGAAGTTGCTCATGGCGTTCATTTTGTAAGTCAACGTATCGCATACCAGCAAGCCTTGGGCCGACATCAAGGCCACGACCAACCAGTAGTCGGCTGAATACAGTTTGTTTCCCTTGATCCAGAGCCGAGTATAAATGCGACTAAGGACCAAGATGTAAGAGAGAGCCATCAAGCTCCACTCGAAGCCCTGCGAGAAATCCGGCAGATTAGAAAAAGTATTCATCGTCGTTGGGTGATCTCACCATGACAGTCTTGCTTGACACCATCTCTACAACAATACCGTCTCGAGGATATCGTCTATGTCGCTACAGTGGGGCAGAATAATTCGAGGCACAAATATCCGGATGGAAGAGGTGAGGGATTCGAAATCGAACGCTAATATCTGGGGATGTCAGCATGACATATAACCCACAGACAGTCTCCGAGTCTAGATTGAACCTGGCTGGCTAGGAAAATTTTACTGTGAAAGCCTCGAATACTCACGACGCCACGATCAGTCACTAATCTTTCATTTCGAAACAAGTGGCATCCAGGTTCAAACCCTGACACGGTATGCTTAAGAAGACCGCCTCCTACCATTCTGATTGAGCGGTAAAGGAGCCGGCCCAACAACTAGGCGCCGACCTGAGTAGAAGTCCATGAAATAACCCCATACGATACGAATCGTTGATGCGCTGGCCCTTGAGCGAAGAGGTGTCAGGGCAAAGGCCAAATTTCCCTTGAATGCGCCCCAAACTCTCTAGCCAGTAGCGACGTCGTCCGTGATGAGCCAGTGGCGACAGCAGAACTCTACAGAAGCCACTCAGCAGATCTTCTTGTTGGAAGCCTACTGGTGCCGCTTTCGGTCTAGTCTGTGAGAAATGCCAGTCTCTGCAACCTTGTTGGTTAACCCGCCTCAGCAGACAACGGATGGCGAGGATCAGAGGCCTCTCTATGCATGTCGGAATATTTTTGAAGCCCAACACGGAGGTGAAACGGGCCTTCCATTGCTTATTAGCTTTTGCTGGAGAATACGGCTAGGCGATGATCTGCCAGTTCCTTTACCAGACCAGCAGTACATGTAAAGATGACTGACTGTGAACGCGGAATGTCGGAGTCGAGGTGGTGACATAAACAGAAACCCGACAGTGCGCCTTGACAGAGCAGTCGCACAACCCAGATAGATAGATAGAGAATGAGACGGTAGAGAGGTAGATGTAAGATAGGTAGACGATGAGAATCATACACCCGATCAAACAGTGTCTAAATGAACAAACCCGTGGCCCGTAATGAGCAGAGCGACAAGCCAGAGGCAGCCAAGACTGGGCAAAACAATAAAGATAAACACATAAACAGAAACGAGAAATACTTGCTAACTATACTCTTAGTATTTTGGTAGCGCTCCAGGGCATGCTCTGTCTCACTCATCGGCCTAGGTTTTTGTTCTCACACTGAGCTCAACTTGGTATTATTCCAGGTTGGTTGGAGCCTGGAAGGCTGCCCGATGCCTGAGCATGCCAGCGCGCACCACCGAGTCGTCGGCTACAGGGCAGCTCCAGCGAGGCAGTGCGCTAACAAGCCCGGCACAAAAGATACCTGAGGTAATGTGGGCGGCCACTGGGCGGAAATGCCGGTTAATCATCGGCTTGAAGGTAAGGTTTGTTGATCTGCCCAGTCACAGCCCCTTGCATAGGTAATAAATTCCAATAATTTCATCTGAGGGACTTGTCCTAGATCCTTGACCCCACGTTGGGGTCAAGGAGGAGTATAATCATGAACCGCATCACTACCTGAGTAATATTGTGAGTCGTGGTGTTTGGACCTAACGAGGAACCAAGCGAAAACCCGCAACTGTAGACTGGTCGCTGAGTGGTCAACCTTATCGAGCTGCATAATTTTATGCAAAGATGCCACCGATCTGGTCTCACGTGATGCGGCACAACATGTACCTAGATTTTTTTCGACCCATCCTGCACAATGAATGCTCGGCTTATGCAATCAAATCACGTAGGGGCACACTGTGCAACAATCGACACAGCATCAAAGGCTACTCAAATTGATCAAGCAACCGGATAACCCCTATGATGTCAGTGAAAGGCTCCCTCCTTTGGACCTTAGATGAGCGACGACCTCGAAATCCGTGATAAGTTAGGGGGAAAACGGGTAGTATAAGTAAGGACCGACAACGACTGAATCCATGGCCACATTGAGGTCATTCTTGGGATTGTTATGACATGAAAGTCATAATATCGTCCTTTGTATAGTGGGGGAGCCTTTTAAAACGCGCATGAGGGTTGGTATATGGCTGAGGCACAAGCGCTTCGAGAAAAAAGGACGAGCACTTGCCGTCATAGATAATGCAAGTTGAGAACGCGCCAAACCCTCCCCACCCATTCTTTCCAGGTGCGTACAAAGAACCTGCCGGTCATACTGAAGATATCTTGGTACCTATTATAAGGTAGTTGATATTCCAAACTTAGGTAATCGGTGCTCGAAGGGCTTCTATCCTGCGGTCCAAGATGCTGGGTACCTCCCGAGAAAGGATGCATGGTCACCAGATCCGGAACCAGGAGCCAATATAGTTGTCCAAGACATCTATCGCTCAAGCATGCATGCCGCGAGTGATGATGGTTACGCGGCAGAAGGTCAGGAGCGCCATGTAAAAACACGGACGGTCAAGATCACTGTGAATATGATTCAATGACGGATCACCAGTTTTGCTCTTCTATCCCATGGCCCGTCTTCTCGAATGGGGATCCGAAAAACTCAAGACACTTCTGGTGGAAACCCCGAGACACAGCTCCTCTAGAACTTGAGACACGGCTCGCCTGATCCACGCGAGAGCATAGGGTCCGGAAAAGGGCGAGTCAGAGTAGTAGAGCGGCTCGGGGATGTGTTGAGTGTTTTAGTACCGCCCAATGATCCTAGGCTTCTAAAGCCGAGTCACCTTCTGCCGTAGCTAGCCTCCCGTTCGGTCCGTCACTAACGGCGTGCCGTTTGTCTAGCCCGAAATTTCCCGAGATGAGTTTGAGACACAGCAAGATGCCGCCATAGCAAGCTAGTCGTGCGGTCCCCAGTCGGGGATTGGTAAATTCGTCGTCAGCGAACCCACTTTTCCGGCCAGAAGGTGGCTTCTGTTATGACTATTTCTATCCTAGTCTCTTCCTACAACGCCGTGCCTCGTGCGACATCGGCTCTTGAACCAGTTTCTCTGTTCGTCATACTTTTCTTCTCCAGCAACCGTATCCAGCATTTATTCCGGAGGCACCTTCACAATGACAAAGGTCATTTGTATCTTGGCCCGTGCCAGAAAAACGTCGGAATGTTTTTGGACGTCGTTGAAATTTGACCAAAACGCACAATACCTGTTGATAGCCTCGCTATACCTCGGTATTTTTGCGTACCATACTCGACATAGTTTGAGGGTCTATCGTGCCAAATTCCGCAGCCAAAGTTCGTTATTACTAGCTCTGCATGTCTTATCTAGCTCATTCGAGTTGATACGGTATTATCTCCGAGCTGGGGGCGGCCATGTTTTGCCGAATGCCTTCGACACTACTGCTTGTTTTGTCCAGGCTTTTACAACCCTTGGTCTGGCAAAGAAATTACTAAGGGGCGACAAGACGACACGTGCATCGTACCAAGCCCCTGCCTTGATGAGGCCCTTCATCGGGTTGACTGCCTACGTCTACAAGAGTCCCTTCATATACGGGGCCTCCGTGAGACTATTGCACGCCTTTCTCTATACTCGGCTGATCATATTCCTGGCCAAGAGACTCGGAATGTACAAGATACACTCGGTCGCCACAATCTACGCGCATGCTGTGTTTTTAGGCGCCGTGATAGCCATTCACGACTCTGGTCTGCCGGTCGGTGTCCCTATTTATATCGGTACGGTGGGCGCCGTCATGGTTCTCAATCGATACATCGCCGACTGCTTATCAGGGTTTGTGAATGGTCAGGATAATTAAGAAAGAGAAACCTTGCTGACTTGCCGGTAGACTATCCGGCCCTACAACCTTCACATCGCTTTGTAGAAGAGCTTTGATACACCTGTGTCTTTGGATTGGCCTGGCTGATCTGGAGGCAATCAAGAAGCATGGCCGTTACTCTGACCAGGACCTTTCGGCAAATGACGAGTATATTCAAGGGTCAGGTTCAAGGAAGGCAGCATAACAGCCCACGTGCCACGAAGCAAATTCTGCAGAGAAACTGGATACGGGCAACGAGTAGCCAATTCCAGTATGCTGGGATAACTTCTTGGTTGATTGATGAAGACAAAAGGAATTCGGCATCCAGCACAAGTGTCCATCATGGGACTAGAAGCCGGTACACTAGATCAAAGACGTGTCCAAAAGAACACAGCATATCGACATAAAATAGACAGTTCAAACCCATTTATTGCCATATCATATAATAAGATTAATCAATATTACCCTATCAGACTAGCGATTCCAGTCCAGGTTCGCTCCCCTGTCGTCGGGTACAGAAACGCCGGGCAATGTTCTTTCATTCTCAAATGAGGGACTCTGGTCTCGGAGGTTGGCTTCCGGCCCGTCAGCAGCCTCTGCGTCGGGAAATCGTATATGGAAATTATCTACGGATTCGGCGTGTTCTATACAATGTAGGCTAACTGAAGCATATTATTTTCGTGGATTGTGATGAGCCCAGCATGTGTCGTAACAATAGGCCTGAGTATCTAACACGTCCTTCTCGTGACCCGTTCTGATTGAATTCATAACTATCCATGCCCTCATGCAGATTAAGTTACATCATTTCGCTAGCTTTGGCTGAGCGATGCAAGGTATTCTGCGTATTCAAACGCCAACATGTTGGGCTTGCAGACAGTACCAACTTCCGGCAGCGTACCATCTATGAAGTACTCGGCAATGGCGTTGAGCGTGCAGTTGGAGGCATGCGAGGTCACTCCGTGCTGTTCATATGATGTTAGCTCAAATTCCTGCACTCTCAGTGACCAGGGAACTACTCACACCAACGCCTTCATGCACCAACATGCGGCTTCCTCTAAACCGAGAAGATACTTGCCACGCGAAGCTAAGTGAAGTAAATGGGTCATATGCACCATTAATCAGAAGGATGGGGAAACTAGTGTTGACGTTCCGGAGCTCATTAGTATTGACGCCCTCTGCAGCATCGAATCGCCAAGTGCCACAGTGAATGTAGTCGACAGCCAGCGCATCCCCAAAAGAGCTCTCGGCTAAGTGTGCTTGATACATTCCGTAAAGGTCTTCAGCAGATTCGACCCGGAAGGATGAGTCGGAGCACGCGATCCCGCTGAATGACAGAGTGCCACGGTTCCACTCAGACGGAATCTCCTGGTAAACATCCAGAGCCTTCTTGTAGTTGCCTTCAAGTGAGTAGTAGAGAATATCCACCAAGTTTGCGTACGTCGAAGGACCAGAAAGCTCGTTGAGAATGGCGTACTTGAGTCGCTGGAGGATAGAGTTGCCTCCGTACGGAAACTCGGTTGGCGACAGGCCAGAGTCGGGCGGAAGCTCAGGCATGTCGACCAGTTTTTGGAACAGGTCCGCTACGGCCTTGCTAAGATCTTGGACTGTTGTGCTTGGTCCGGAGTAATTCGCAAGCCGACAAGTCTTGGTTCCGACCTTGACGCATTCAGAAAGGAAGTACGTCAGAGCCTTCTCACCATCACGCGGACCTCCGATGCCGGTAGACGTGAGATAGGCGTCGGCGAGCGAGTTCGAGTCAAGAAGAATCCTGCCGACTCGGTCAGGGAACATGGAGGCGACGACTTGTCCTAGGATTGTGCCGTAAGAAATACCCCAGTACCTCAGCTTGCCGTCTTCGCCGAGCGCATCAACGATTTTGATCATGTCACGGGCCGTGAAGGCTGTACTGAGATAACGGCCGTTCTCTTGCTCAGTCTCATAGCAGGCATCGGCCATCGCCGTCATGCTATCCCACTTCTCATTCTTGACATAGTCCCATAAATCAGCTTGGGGTAGGGGCTTTTCACTTCGGCGAGATGACTTGGAAGAGCTAGCCGTCTTGTTGCATGAGAAGGGAATAGTTCTGCCCGTGCCACTTTTTAATGTCAGCTTCAATGGTCAGATGGCAGCCTATTTCACCCACCGAGGATCAAACGAAATGGCATGGTGATGGCCGCCAAGGATGCTGGTGTCAATGTTAGCAAAGCTCGGTCTTGATCACCAGCTCACCTACTCTCGAAAGTCTGGCCCGAGATAGGCAAAGGTCTCGATACCAGAGATTCCAGGACCACCTGGGTTCCACAAGACGCTGCCCTTGAACGGTTCCTTGGTGGCATTGAATCGGATCAATTGAAGATCAATAGTTTTGCCGTTATCCTGGTTGGTGTAGTCCAGAGGGACCTCGAGCGTGGCACAGTCGCCTCGTTCCCTCATTGCATTCTTGATATCATCCGGGAGATCCAGATCACACGGCGCCCAGTCCAGAGACGAGGACCTGGCCTCGACGTAGGACGATAGGTGGCCCTGTGGCGAGGCCAATACCCCGGTCAAGCCCAGGAGCAATGGGCCGAGGACGTTGTGTTGGGACTTCATTCTGAGAACCTGAGCCGGAAGCAAAGCTGGATTGAAGGCTAAGCAACTCGAGAACAGGCTGATTGAAGTTGGATGAGGCTTCCCTTGTTATATACCTGGACTCTCGCGCGGTCTCGCGCAGCGATGCTGGACCAGGGTGTCAGACATTTATGGGCCACACCGACGATGCGGCCAATGACTGCAATGTGCATGCGAGGATTAATTCCAGCTGCGGGTAATGTTCACGGCCCGCTGCGTGGTTCTGCTTTGAGAGTCCGACCAACTTGCAGAAACCTCCACTTTAGGATCTGATTCCTTGACACATTAATATCGATCACAGGGTTGCTCATCCGCCTCGGGTGCATTGGAATTCGGTGTTCAACCCTTGGTTGGGTCTCAACAAGAGGTGTGTTGCCGTAGGCAGTCCGAGAGAGAGTTGTTGAGAGGCAGCATAACCGGAAGGTATTTACGACTTGTGCACCCGACGTCCTCGGAGATCTCAATCGACGGTCCGAAGCGCCCGGCTTCGTCGGACCATTTGACCATTTACAGCTTGCCCAGCTGACTGTGGCTGTGACTAGCAGGCTCTCCCTTGTCGCCGAGTGCTTTATCAATCAAGGTGCAGGAACCTCGGGTCAGACGACGCGGCTTAGTGGAGTTTTCATGGCAAGGTCGAGATGACATGAGCGCGGCCACCTGTTTCCATTGGTGTGAAGAGAAAGCCTCGTTGTCGAACCCGTCGGGCACGGAGACGACTCTTCGTATTTGCGCCAATGCACCGCAGCTTTCAGCAACTGAGAGCTGGTGGGTCTCTGCCCTGGCCCTGCAGCAGTGTAGCTGGAGATTAGACTTCAGCCACAGTGGATGGTCCTTCTGCCAATCAACAACAGCCGATGGGGATCTGATAAGGGTTGGCAGATCGCCAACTGACTGGGGGAACACAAACCCTGGCACCGTAGCAGTGCGGCTGACTTGGATTTCTGCGCATCGTACGAGGGTTTATCTGCTTTGGGCTGGCACTTTTATAGCTGCGACCTTGTGAGGGAATTCTTTCAAGTTGGCCATTCGTAGGTAGGCAATGGATTGGGGATCCCCCAAGACTTCAGTATTAGAAACCAGGTAAACAGGACTTTCCAGGGGATACAGCCGGAAGATTCATATTATTTCAGGTTCTTGTGTTGCGTGGAATTGACCTAAAATGCCGGCTTGGGCAAAGATACGCTCTGTAATGCGCGGCTGCCAGCAGCTTGCCTTCACTGCAACATTGGGTCAAGATACTTTGTTCTTTTGCTGATGTGCTCCCTCTGATCTGCCTGTCCGGTTGAAAATGGTAGACATATCACAAGACCACAACTATCGTCAAAAGGCTTTAGGCTAGTCTACTATTTTCTCCCCCTAGAGGACTTTCATTCAAAACCCTCCAAATGCTCATAGCAGTACTGGAAATAGCATCAGTCCAAGACTCAAGAGGACGCTGGAGTGGAAGCTCACCTACCCTGTAACTACTTGTTTTGAGCTTACATAAGCCGCCAATTCTCTATTGTCATCTGCCACCCATCCAAATTGACGCAATATTTTAATATGTTCTACGACAAGTAATGCCTTCCATTCTATCATGCCACATTTGATCGTGGTGTGGAATCGATCGAAATGGAGTTGACGCGACAATCGTCAGCGGGTTGGTGAGCAATCAGCCACTAAGCCGACAATTGGCGATTGAAACCGAGCAATGAAAGCTCTTGCGCCTCCGGTGACGGGCCGCAGGGCTGTCCCTGACGGGAGTAGTACATAGAATCATTTTCCCGCCAGCTTGCCACGCTAACTCAACCATGGCTATTCTGAGCCAAATTCAACGAGGCGGAATGCTGTCTACTATTGGGTTTCTCCTCATTACTTATCAAGATGGGCGCCAAGGGTTTGTTGCACAACGCATCGATCAACTCCAACCTGCGATGGCAGTTGATGACAAGGCATTTCTGTTCGCAGAATGAACGAAAGGTATCTGGGATTGAGATATACAGCATCATCTAGTAGTAGATGAACGACACAAGATGCCATAGAGCGGGGCTTGTGATGACGGCTCTTAAGAATAGGGTGCGAATACCTACGTCGCCAGATGGGATAGGGATGGTGAAGTTAACGGCAAGCTGGTAACAAATGACTGCGTAAATCAGCAAGAACTCACCATTGAGTTGCCAGGAAATAGCCAATCGATTTGTCTCGGGAATCGGCACGGAGCGCCCAAGCTGCCCCCCCAATGTAACCCTAGTGTCGCCAAGCAAAGGCCGGACTGTGACAGCCGACCAAATCTGGACCAGCCCAAACCGGGAACCCCTGACACTAAGCCCAAAGAACAATCCTGCGACGGCATCATCACTGACAACGCTCGCTAACAGCCCAGCTCAAACTCATGAATCAGAGATCTGCGGCTGCTGCTGTATGATGTTGCGCCTCAGCCGGCCTCGCGCTATTCCTCGAGAGGGTCATACACAAATGTCCAATCACTGCTGCCATGTTCCCGATTCAACATGGCAACAGGGTGTCACCTGGAACGTCAAGATGAGACACTGCTCGGAGATTGGGCCGACTTTCGTCTGATGCTGCTTAGCGATGTTTACCATCAGTTTGGTATCTCACGCTGACACGGCTATATATATGCCATCTGTATGCCCTCATCATGACCTGTGTTCTTCTCTACATCACTCACTGGCCGGCTTCCACCTTTCTTTGCAATTTGGTTCGATTCTTCTCAAGTTCTGTGAACTTTTCCGTTCTTTATTATAACCTTTACCCTTTATCTTGACTACGTGGCTGGTCCTATTTCGTTTCTAAGAAGCGCCAATTTCTCATACGTCACAATGAAGTTCTCATCGGCTACCGCTCTTACCGCCATGTTTGGCATGGCCACCGCGACACCGGTGCACCACCTATCCGGCCATCACAAACGGATGGGCCACATTACCAAGCGTGAGGTTCCTCAGGAGCAATCGCATGGAATTGTTCTCAACATCACCCGCGAGTTCCTCAATCTCGATAACCCCAAGAAGATCGTTGATCCGGTCTTTGGCCTTCTTGGCAACGCTGCTGCCGCTTCTGGCGCTGGTAGTGTCGCAAACCTTGACTGCCTGAAGCAAGAGACTGCTGACCAGGCGTTCACCAATGCCAAGGCTGCCAAAGACCTGCGAGGCATGGCCGGTGCTCTTCTCTTCCAAGCAATTGAGCGCAACACCGGTGGCGTTGGGGTCAAGAGCGTTCTCTGCAATGAAACCGCGAAAAACGCTGAGATTGCCGCCTTGACTCAGCATCAAGATCCTGCTTCGGAGAATGCGGGTGCTCTGAACAAGGCCATCACCCTGGAGCTGGCTAAACAGCTTGCTGGCATCGGCGCTGACCCTAACTTGGCCCTTCTTAGCGGCACCTTTGCGCCCGGCGATGTATGTGTCAATACCTAATTCTTAAATGCACACGCTAACCTATGTAGCCCAACGACAACACTGGAAAGGGAAACGCCTGTGATGAAGAAGACCCTGCACTGGGATGCATCTACTCTCAAGGCCTTCTGGTTCTCGATGCTACCGAGAAAGAGATCTCGGATGCCGTGGCAAATGTTGCTCAGAGTTTCACAGGCACTGGTGGCATCTCTGCCACCGATCTCGTTGACTTGGCCTCGTTCAAGGTTGCCTCTGTAACTGGCACCGTCGACCTGGCTACGGTTGTCAATGCTGCTGCTGCTGTCGCGGCCGGAACTGGAGCCGCAGCAGCCAGCCAAGCTACCCAAGCCACTCAAGCCACGACTGCTCCTACCAAGGCAAAGGCCGGTGCCAAGTCAGGATCCGGCTGCAAGGCTGCCCGTCCCAAAGCTACGGCCGCGCCGACGGCTACGAATGGAGCCGGAGCCGGAGCCGGAGCCGCAGCTCCAGCCAGCACGACAGATTCGGCAGCCGGCGCCGCTTCTCAGGCCGCGGGTGGCTCCGGTACAAATATCCAGGCTTTCACTGGCACTCTTGGAGGCGCCCCCCCGCCAGTTGTGTCTTCTACTGGCGACCGACCGTTTGCCGTCAACGGCAACACTTTTACGGGTGCCGGCGCCGCTCTTTCTCGCTCTTGTGATATTCAGCATAATGCCTGTGCCAACGCAGCCAACTCGGGTCAGCTCCAGGGAGGAGTTTCTCAGTGCGAGGACCAACTCACTCAGTGCAAGGCTGCTAACGGCGCCTAGAAGGGATAGTTGGTTTATGGTGGATATTGTAACTAGAAATAGGATTTGCTGTACATCTTGCCTTTCTAGATGAATAATTCGACTGTAAACAATTTGTAAGCATGTGGATAGCCATGGCCCAAGCCTCGGGAACAGTAGTCTTTCTCTTTCTGATGTGCGTGGCTGCCGGCAGCTTGCCTTCACCAAAACAAAGAATGCCGTGGACCTAGCTAGGTACCTTAGCTACATTACTGACTATGCCTAGTATCTAACGTCAAGCCAAAGCATTTGCTCCGTATGCCCGCTACGCCAGGGTCTCTCGACCATAGGCCGAGCTTGTAACGAGCTTGCAGTCATTCTGCTTAAGGCGAAACTTGCCCCTCCACATTAGTGACAAAAGAGACGAGACTCCCGTTTTTAGGCGGCACGCCCAGGGGCCGAGAAATATCACAATAGCCTATATTATGACATAAATTCGCCTAAGTTTATAAAAACATGACCATAAGAGTAGTAAAGCCTTATCCTAATATGGTCTAATTTCTCTATAAATTAACATAAGTTTAGGCTTATTACGGCAAGCTTGAAGTTCTGTCCGGTTGAGGAAGTAAATCATGATGGGTCACGACGCCTCTAAGGACCTCAAACAAGGCATGATAGTCCGGAGGGAACCTAAATCACACGTATCAAGTACGGGTGGGATGGTCGCTGATAAAGATATCGTCAATGACTATATTTAATGAATCGAGAATGTTCCCTTCTTGCTCCTTCAAGTTTGGTCCAAACTTCGAGTGCCTTCTGCGATAGTCCTTTTTTTTTTTGACCGCAAAGCGTTGAAGCAGCAATGGAAATGGGATTGCGGATTAGTGTCTCGCAATTATCTTGCCGGATGGTAAATATGGGGTCCTTGAGATTGGGTTCGCCCTCAGTGGTGCTAGCACCGTACTATACTCACTTTCAGAGCAATGTGTTGCCCCGGCGATCGCTACCATATTGCTTAGATGGACCCTAGTTCAAGCTGGCCTTGAAGATCAAACAGGACAACCTGGTCTAGACCTCTGACGTTGAGTCCAAGGACCTTAACAGCTGAGCTGACACCGACGCACTCAATCTACCAGGACTTGGTACAATTCTGATAATAGCCAATGACTACTCTACTTGCCATGAACGGAATGTTACTGCTCAATTGGAACTTGGGTCATTTAAGGTAGACTGCCTAACAATGCCCGTCTCGTATTCAGCCACTGACGCATGCCATACCATTTCCTTATAAGATACCCACGCCACAAACCCGAACCTGCTGCCTGCTTGTCAAATGAACTGCGACCATCACTTGGTTCATGGTACGATGTCTTACTCGATTTGAGTGCTCCATGCTTCATGTTTAGATTGTGGCAAGCCGATGCAGCTTAATCTGAAAGCTGGCCAGTCTCTTCGTTCTTAATCCTCTCCATTTTGCGGTTTTGGGAGGCCATAAGCGTGGTTACGGTCGCGGATGTAGGAGGACACAGACATGGTTTCCCAAAGCAGGGCCCCTAGGGGTTCAGACCTACTGCGCCACGAACATGCAACTAATTCTACTTGTTGGCTCACTGAGCCATGTATCTCCGCACTATGACGCGGTGATTCGTGCGTGAAAAGACCTAATATTGACCCATTGGATATCCCATGTTATCTTAGCCAATGGCCCAAGCAGCACCCAAACACGGACTATAAAGGGCGAGATGCTTAAGTTCACTACTGGTAGCATGACGTGGACATGTCAGAGAATGCCTTCCCACCACCTTGAAACTTTCCAGTACCCAAAGATCAGATGGTACCTCTGAAATCGTAGTGGACCGGACTCAGGGAGCCAAGCTAGTTGTGGACAGAAAACACCGGATTACATGAAGTGACGGCCTATCCAGTGGGAGCCCGGTGTTTTCTGTCCCCCTCAGGCCAAGGCTGGGCCTCGAAAGCAGTGTGACGCAACATTTGAAACTACCTGAGACCTGCAGGCTCTGTGGCGAGCTGACTGCGGAGACTGATGCGGTGAGAACGCGCTTCAGGTAAGACATGAGGTATTCTATGTAGTCTAGCAAAAGGTGTCACAAGTAGCGGCTCTCTAACTGGTCGGGTAATGTCGATCTTTGTTAATTAGCTGACCCCTGAAGTCTTCTGCTGGCTACCCGAGCCCCAGTCATCGACACCCGGTGGGTGGCCAATCGCGAATAGGGGCGGCAGAGCCCCCCGCTTCCAAGAGACTCGTAATAGAGGCACGACAGAAACGGCAAGGTCCTATCAATGTTGAACACGAGCTGAGGTCAACGTACGGAATACATCTTGAGCAATTTCCCCCTCCCCCTCCCCCCTCTGCGCCAAGCCTTCTCACGGAGGGGTTGGCCCAATCAACCCTAAACGGGAAGACGGTCGATCTACAAGAGACTAGGGACGGCCTCAGGCTGTTGGGTCGTCATTGGATGTCGTCGTCTAGCCTTAGTGGGAATGGATTTCGGCTGAAGTATTCCCTGGCTTGACTGTTTGGATGCTTCAAGCTTTAGGGTCAATAGTTTTTGTTGGTTGCTTTCCGATCGTCATCAGCTTTCTCACGCACTTGGCCTTGGGCGTGTGATAGGTCAGTAGGGCCCACAAACACCTCCATCATTGGAGTGCCTTCTATATGTCTCACAGCATCTGCACCTAGAAAATAGAGCGGAACGCGTGTCCGTCGGAAATACCGTACATCAGTGTGTGTGAGGGGTCCAATGATAGGCCATGTTGAATGCTCGCCAAGGACTTGACCGAGACATCAGACAAAGGCCACCATTGCGAAATCAAGTTTGAGTTTCTTGGGCCTTTGACTCTGTTCGTAAAATGGGCGCCCAGATGAAGTATTTAAGACCTTTTCTGCCCCGAAATTGCCGCGATGCAACACAAAGCTTCAGCTATCCCAAACTCTTCTCATAAACCCAACAACCATACATCATGGGCACCGGCAGACTTGACAACGGCGAGTGGCTCCTCGTCGGCCAGAGCATCTTTAGCGACGATGGCTCCGTGGAGCTCCGCATGCAGGATGATGGCAAGCTCGCCGTCTACTATGACGATGAGTGCCAATGGCAGAACACTGCCGAGCAACGCTGGGATATCCATGGTGTCAAGATGCAGGAAGATGGTAACTTTGTCATATAGTAAGGTTCCCCGTACTAGACCATTCGTGAAGGTACTGTATAGCTAACTTGGGTCTCCAGCGACAACAGCGGCACCGGCACCGCAACCTGGCACACTGACACAGCTGCACCCACAGGGGATGACACCACGTACGTTGCTGTGCAGGATGATGGTAATATCGTCCTTTACAAGGACGGCGGGGAAGCCATCTGGGCAACCAGCAGCAACAAATGAATTGCATCATTGGTCGATCGTGCGAGAAGGAGTGGTTCAGAGGTAGCTCAACCACAATATTTTCTTGCAGATGAAGAAACAACCCATGTTAACAATCTTTTGCCACTTGCTGAATCGTGATCTATATTTCAGGAATAGAGTGATCTTTTGCTGAGGTGTTTCACCTGATCCATCTTAGGGCGGCAGGGTTATGATGCCAGTGGGCAATAGCGAGTGTCACGTTAGTGCTTACAGTAAAAGACCAAGCCACTCAACCTTCCTCGGATTGATCTAGCTAATTAGCACGTGAGGGGCAAGCCAGCCACTGTCTCGTAAAATACCTCAGGCCGGACCTCGTTCTTCTGCTGTATTATATTTCTTTCAGCATCATTCTCAACGACTTCTGCCCACTCACTCAATAAACAAACCATGTCGCCCCAGAAACCGTTCCGCGATTACCTATACCTCCTCGTTGTGCTGCTGCACCTAACTGCAATGCTGGGTAAGTTATCAGCGTGCGGCGCTCAACAAGATTATGACTCGACCTGGCCTTGTTAATGCTTGGCCTGCCCTCTTAACTGACGAGGCCATACAGGCGTTGACTTTGTTCCATTTTATCCACAGTCACGCCTTCTGCATTTTCTAGTCGCCTACCGTAATTGGTACATCAACACGATGGCCGATCCGTACTACAATATCGAAGCACAGGGCCACTTTTTCGACTTCCTTGTCTATGTTGAGCTTGTTGTCGAGTTTCCATTAGCTCTGTATCTGGCCAAGGGGTTCTTCCTGAAACAGCGGCTGTCCGCTGCCGGCGAACTCGCGACGGTTGTCTATGGGGTGGTTACCGGCCTATGTACCGCCATAGTGTGCCACGATATGTGGTATTTGGGCCCTTCAATCGTCAGCTATCAGTCTAAACAGTTTCTATTGGGGGCATATCTACCATATGCTATCATTCGTGAGTATAAAAGCCTCTTATCCCCAAACACATGATTAACTGGATGAACAGCCACTTTGATGGCCGCAGACATGTGCTCTCGGCTGCTGGCTCGTTTCAAGGCACTGGTTCAAACAAAGCATGATTGATCAAGTTTTAGCTTCAGAAGGCCCGAGCCGGAGGATGCGAGAAATGACTAACCGCGGTTGTTATTATCAACATTTATACATTAGCGTTGAAGATCCAGGGGGTCCTGGGTTTATCGTATCAATAGGTACCTCGATTAAGGTGCATTTTTGCACTACTGTGTTCTTTTTGTAGTGTAGGCAAGCTGCCAGCAGCCGCGCACTTCCGATAGTGCATTTTGAACCAGGCATACTTCTGCCGTTGAGATACCATATGAGCTGATAATTAGTGTGGTAGAGAATAATTAGGTGATGATGCACTTGTAGATCAATAGAAATTGCCTAGACGGGATGGTTCGGGATCTGTAGGTCGTGATCTTGAGGGCTAGGGTGTGACATGAGCTTACGTGGTTGTTGTGTGACCTCTCATCTCCAGCCCACAACCAAGTCACTAATATCATAACTTTGCCACCTTCAGACGGACCAGAGGAAATAAATCAGCAAAAGAACACAGTATACTTGTCCATGCTATCCTCCAACTGAGCACCAAGGCCAGGGGTGTCAAAAACTGATCAGGCCCCTAAGTTCACCCCTTAGGCTGTCATTCTGTGATCAGTATTGATGCCCGAGACTGCGTCATGGTTTGGATTTAGATCGTTAAGCTCCATTTGCACGACCCTAGTTACGGCTAGTTCACCGATGTGCATGAGAAATGCTTAATAATTGCACACATCCTTATTTCTCGGGGCTTCATGGAGACAGTAGCATCAACGGTATTGGCGAATAAGATGATAGGTGACTCGTAGCTATATAGAAATCGGAAGGTGTGGTAATCTAAATATCTGTCCCACTAATTTGGCCTGCAACATCCATGCCAAAGTCATACCCTGATTGTACAAGAGTCGACGTTTCTATGGGTATCATACGAACTGCAGGAAGATTGCCCAGAAGCTCCTCGAAACCTAAGCAGTGGATAGGCGGAACAGATGGCACATGTCCTGCTGGTATGGTCCAAGGTTTACTAGTCCAGTAGCAGCCTGAATGTGTATTAGCAAAGGATTCGAAATTCGACCAACACAAACTTACAGCAAAGCCACCCAATTGCTTGTCCCAGTCCGCACAATAGCAAGGGAATCTACGACCCTTGTTGGTAGATACCTGGGAGATAGATTGACCGCCCCTGTCGAAGCAGACTGGAATAGTCCACACGCCCTCAAATGCTCCGCCCTTGTCAGTGGGGGTGTTGCCTTCACCCCACGACCATGCAGCCAGCCATCGATTGGATTGTACGTTGGGGTAGTTGAAGGCGGCCGCTTTCCACGCATCTGTGGAGGACTGAACTATGTCCTTGTGGGGGGATTAGAAGGAAGACCGGAAGTAGTTGATTCCAAAAATCTCACCTGAGCTGAAAGGCCAAATGCAGAGAGCTGGTCAAATCCAGCTGGCTTGAGAACTTGGGGAATGGGTTTACCATGGTTCCCAATCCTAGAAATAGTTAGAGTAGCCCGGTATTGACAGCGGAAAGCGCGGATGCAGTAAGCCTACTTACATGTAGAGGTAATAGACATTTCCATCGCCGGTGCAGATGCGCAGGTCCGTCGGGCCACGGCTGTCATTCTCGCAATCGTCCGACTCACTACCCATAATGTATCCGTAGTTTGATTTCCAGAGCCCCGAAATCGCGGCACCCATAAATGCTTGATAGAGAAAGCCGGATATGACGGCCGAGGAGTCTCCAGGGATCTCCCCCAAGATTCCACCGTTGATGTAGTCCCAGATGTAGTTTCCGGTACTGTCTGCCACTCCCCAGAAAAGGGTCTGAGTTAAGGATCTTGTCTGTGCCTGGACGGCCAAATACATCTGCTTGATAATATCGGAATACTGTCGGAGGTTGGCCAAGGTCAATGCTCTATATATATGGTTAGCTGGAATCGAGACATGGATATGATTAACCGACTCTTGAGTACTCGCGCCTTTGATAGCTGCGTTAGATATTTGGGAAAGAACACCGGCCCCAACCGTTGTACCAGCACCCAGGATAGACGATCCCGTAGTCGTGAGACCCAGGATGCCACCCGCACCACCGAAGAGGAAAAGTGCCGTTGAGAGACCACTCAGAAGACCGCGTAAGATGGTAGGGTTGGTTTGGGGAGGGAGCGACTGTGTGAATGTGTCGACCAAATCATATTGATCTAGAATAGCTAGCGTTGACACATTCTGCAGAGCCGACTGGTAGCTGTCAGTTCCATACTCTCTGATTCAACACGTAGCGGTGTCTCACGTTGTAAGTAAGGAAGATTGAGTTTAGATTGACCATGGACTGTAGGATAAAAAAGGCCTGGGTCGCATTGGGTTGACTAGAGTTGATAGCTGGGGCTGTCAGCGTCTCCCAAGTCGTGTTCAAGTGCATTGAACTTCTCACCGCTACAGCTAATATCAACATTTGCGCAATTATCTCTGTCGCCGGGGAAAGTCGGGCAACGAGCCCCCGGGGCACCAGGAAGGAACTCGTTCACCAACTGTTGAAAAAGCGGCGTATCGTCGTCGGCTGAGAAGGTCTTGTCACTTCGCCACCATTCAAACCACTCGTCAGGGTTGGCGTTGATATAGTTTTGCGGAGTAACAGCCCACTTAGGATCGTTCTCACAGCACAGGCTCAACTGGACGAGCCAGGCAGTGAGGACGCTGAGCTGGATAAGCGCAGTTTTCATCATGGCGCAAGCGGCGTATGACAGGGTAGAGAAATAGGCAGCCAGAAACTGGGTTGAAAGGGCGTTGAGGAGGGTGGGCAAGCTGGGCAGAACAGGGGATTTAAGCTGCTCTACACAAAGAATATATAGACTACGTACCAAGTACAGCACCAGGTGGGTATGCGGCATCACGAGGCATGGTTCTAGATCAGGGGGATCTGCTGTTCCTGCATGTCTATCACCCACAAGCCCCAACTATCCGGAGCATTCTGCAGGGACTAACCCTAACTTAGGGCGCTATACTTCTCTGACTAGTAGGTTTCGAATAAGTTACGTCCAAGATTGGCAATATCGATAAGTAACGCCCGCAAGCTCGCCACTGATCATCAATATTCGTGCTTATATTTGGTTACATCACCTCACACGGGACTACCTCCCGACTTATCGCACCAGTGACGCATAATCTGGTTCCTCTGGTTCCACTTTTTAACAATGAAGACCCTTGCGGCCTGTATCTACGGGGCGTACGACGTACGACTGCAAGCGACGTTTCATCCGACCTTGGTCATGGGAGACGAAGACAGCCCAATTTCGCGGGGGGTCAGCTAAGCTCGTAGGGGCAGGTACTCTCGTGCTCCATTGCCTGTGACATAAGTTGGTGGGTCAGGATACCCCGACTCATCTGTCGCTAAAATCTCACATTGCGACTTCCTGCACACTATTATGCCGTACTGTAGCTGGCAACGCTACCACAGATACAGAGGGATGTAACATAGCCTAAGCAACTCCTAATCTAGGCAGCAGTATACGGAGGGAGGCGGCTCGGGCAGACGGACAACAGAGATGTCGCCTCCTTGGGGCAGGAGACTATTATGCCGAGTTCATTTCCGAAATCAGCTCGTAGAAGCTTGGGAATTGAGTTGGGATGAAGCACATCGATGCCATAGTTTCGTAGCTGGCTATAGGCTCGATCGTATCATGGAATGCTTACAGCGGCAATTAATATTACAGCAGTGGAGTTGCTTTCAACTAAAGCATCGGGGGAGAGGCGGATTCAATATTAGGGGCGTCGAGTCACGTTCCAATACGAGCATCAAGCAAACAAGAGCAATCAATATTACAGACATCGAGTTATTTGCAACTAAAAGCATCGAGCGAAGAAGAAAACCACATTTGCAGACCAAACACAAGCATATTGTGATGCGCGGACATCTCGGCCGCACCAGCTATCATAGTCGCTTGGGCCAGTTACAGATCCTCACGATTCCGCCGAAAGACGCAAGACATGGCCGAACAGCACCTCTTTTCAACTCCTTACGAAGCACCAGCCCAAGTGAGAAAATAGCTGTTATGGTTCCAGGTCCAGATTCCGGCCGTCATCTTTTGGTTAATAACGCATTGCTTTATGACCTGCTCGAGACCCGTCTGAAGCGAAACTCATGAGCGATAGGGCAATATCACTGAGCCAGAATGAGAACTTACGTAGCAGTCGTCCGAGTTGGTCGAAGGGCCTATCATGCTTCCTTGAACGGAACCCTTGTTAGAGCCCTGAACATAGCAATTGCCTTTGTTCGCGCCCGTGTCGTCGTTGTCATTGCAGCCAGAATTATCAAAGCTTCCGTTGCACAGCGAATTCCGGACATTCCAGAGCTCGTCAATGTCGTCTTGTCCTGCACCGTGGAAGTCGTAGTCCAGGCACGTCTGACCCCGCACATAAACTACATACAATGCAGCGATTGCGAGGGTCGAAAGGCTGAATGGCT
>JABFFE010000046.1:0-51947 GCA_013623625.1 Fusarium setosum | reverse complement strand
GGAATTGAGGGCGTTGTGTTGGGGGGGTTTGGGCGTGGAAAGGGAAAAGTTTCCAAGAGAAGGTGGGATTTTGAAGTTTTGGAGGAAGCTGTTTTGCGACGGCGCCGGGAATTGGCCGAGATCCGAGAATGGTAGAAAGGTATCATGGCTGCGGAGTCATCATAAAACACCCGAGTAACTCATCGTGTTTATCCAGTTGACTCATTCTATGCTCGAAGCTTTGTTGATATTTCCTGGACCGAGGGCTTTGAATTGGGCTTCTTAATGATCGATCGTTGTGCATGATAGATAGGTTTGGTGGATGAAGGAAGATGGTCTTGTAGACTTTTAGCGGTGTTAGATATCATGATGGTGGGTAATGTTGGCCGGTACCCAATTCACAATCGTATTATTTATCGTAAAATCTTAATGGGAATATATGACTCTAAATTGTGTTTGTCACGATGCAGCTATGAGATTATTAACAGTCGTTGCGATGAAAAGTATTGGGCATGACCTGTTGCACCGTTTGAGATACTGTGTTATTTTAATGAACTTCGCCGAAATAGGTTCACTAGCCAATCAGTTGCCTATCCGTCCCAAGCGTTAGGTGTAAATCCTCCTCACAAATTCGTTCTTTAATTCACCGTCCCCGAGTCACACTCTCTCAACAACCTGCAAGACAATGGTCTTGTTAGGCAAGTCAGATAATTTTTTTCTCTTGTTTCTTTCTACCACAAATGCATCATTTCCTAGCAGATGACTCACGTAAATATTTACCTCCATCTTTCCAAGACGTTCACCTTGATTCGGGAAGGCAGAGGTGTCCTTACTATGCATCTGTGTCCTTCCCAAAAATTCGGCCGAGAAACAGCAAGTGCGCTGCTTCGGAAGAGTCTGTAAAACACCCATTGGTCCTCCCAGACCCAAGATCCTTTGCACCCTCTCATCCTTCAACCGTAAGTTTGGCAAGTACCCAAGTCCATCACCACTCCACCCTAGCACATTACTATGTGGTGCCTGCCCTAGCACTGTGCCAACACCGCCTGACGCACCTTGACTAACAAGTGCGGATTGCGGATTCAGCTTTTACTACAACACGGTTTTGTCACTCCACCACCATGCTTGCTGAAAGCATCGATGCCAAAGTCCGGCCTTTGGCCAACGCCAGCCTCGAAAAATCCAGTCTCCTCGGCGCTGCGCGCATCTACGTTAGCAAGGAAGCCCTGCTTTCACTAACCGGAGCCATCCAGAACGGAAAGCATTGCCTTGTGACCAGGCTTGAAAGCGACAGCAACGCCCGTGACGCCAAACAACAAGATGGGCCCCAGGATGATCTTCAGCGAGAAGCCTCGCTGTGGATTTTGCCTGAGAAGAACTTGAGCCCTAACGTGGTCATGATGACAAGGGCGTTTCAGGATGCAACCGGCTTCAAGATTGGTGACCTTGTCCGCATTTCGCTCGCTGGGACGACGCCCGATGCTGAAGAGGTGGTGGTTAAGGATGTGACGGAGAGGACGGAGAAGACAGCCGGTGATTTCGACAAGATGGAAAAGTTTGAGCAGCAAGCAAAGTATCCTCCATCGTGGGAGCATTCTATATCTTATGCTCTGGGTACGTTAAAACCCTAACTCGTCCCCTTGAGAGACAAGCTGAGGAACTAATGTTTTAATTAGATCGTGCCGATCTAGTCTTTCCTGATATGGTGGTGGAAGCTCTCCATGGCACCAAGCTGCGACGGAATTTCAAAGTCGTCTCGGTCAACTCGCAGACCAAGAGCTTAGCACGCTACAATCTCGCCACCTCGATCATTCGTATTGTCGATGCGAGTGAGGCAGATGGGGCAGCCAACGGGGAACTGGGAGGTCATCTTGCTGTGACTGGCGTTCCTGGCATGGCTGCTCAGCTCAGAGTCCTTAATCGCTTTCTTAACACCTTCACGCGTCCGCTCTACTGCCGGGGCGAGCAGCCCTCGTGCGGATTCGTCATCCACGGCGGCGAGGGTACCGGCAAGACATTCCTCCTAAATCGCATCGCCGAGACAAAATGGGGCAGGGTCCATTGGATCAAACACTCCGACAAGCTTACTGCGATCAGAGAGACGCTCAAGCTGGCTCAGACTCAACAGCCTAGCATCGTTCTCATAGACGGATTTCACACCTTGATTGACAAGGATAGGTCCAATCGCGACGGCGTTATTGAGACTATTTCCGAAGCGTTGGATACTCTCGCTGACTTTGCAGGGTCAAACAAGGTCATGCCTCAAATGGTGATAATCGCAACTTGCTCCGATTACCTCATAGACGTTCCAGCCAGTCTCCGGACTGAGAGCCGTTTCTTTGATAAAGTCGCCCTCCCTATTCCTGGAATTTCTGAGCGCCTTGAGATCCTAGCCTCCTTCGACGCGCCGTTCAGCCTTGATGAGAAGCAACCATTCTTGCAGGAGGTGGCCCAAAGAACTCATGCCTACAGCCCCCGAGATCTCAAGAAGCTCATGGCAACCGCAAAGCAAAACTTTGGTTGCCGAATGGAAGAATCGGGCGCCGACCCTGGTCTGGAACATCATCTCAACCAGGCAGATCTCGAACAGGCAAGAAAGGCGACCCAGCCAACGGCCATGCATGATATCAACCTCCATCCTCCCACCATCCATTGGCAAGATGTTGGTGGTCAAGACATCCTGAAGAAAGCGCTCAACCGCATGGTCAAGTATACCAAGGTTCGATATCCTGATTCATGTGGCGATAGATCCCATGACTAACGCATCCTAACTAGAATCCCGCTCGTGCTCTCCGTCCCCCGCCCAAAGGCCTCCTCCTTTACGGGCCTCCTGGATGTTCCAAGACCCTCTCCGCTCAAGCCGCTGCCACCGAGTCCGGCTTCAACTTTTTCGCGGTCAAGGGTGCCGAGCTCCTCAACATGTATGTTGGCGAATCTGAACGTGCTGTACGCACGCTCTTTGCGCGAGCTCGAAACGCATCACCCTCTATCATCTTCTTCGATGAGATCGACTCCATTGGTGGCCAGCGTACTGGTGGCGGTGCTGCTACCCGTAGCACCGGCGCCGTCAACATGCTCACTACCCTCCTCACCGAGATGGATGGATTCGAGCCTCTGTCAGGCGTGCTCGTGCTTGCGGCAACCAACCGGCCGGAGGCCATGGACCCTGCCCTGATGCGACCTGGTCGCTTCGACAAGGTCCTATACGTCGGACCACCCGATGGACCTGCCCGTGAGGCCATCTTCAAGGTGCATCTGCGTGGCCTGCCTCTTGCCCCTGACGTTGACATCCCAGAGCTCTCACGTCTTGCGGAAGGTTACTCTGGCGCTGAGATCAAGGCTATCTGTGACGAGACGTGCATGGTCGTGCAGGACCGATATGATGAGGGTGAGGGTGAGGATGAGACGGCAAGCAAGCTCGAGTTGAGCATGTCAGACCTGACTACGGTGCTGGAAAAGACACCCCGCAATATCACGAAACAGATGATTGATGGATATGAGAAGTGGTCGAAGCAGTTCAAGAAGGTCTAGCATGTTGATGAGTTACTGGTGTGATGGCTTGTTTTATGTTTTTTATGGGAGAGATATGACGGCATGATTCCACAACTATTTTCGTCTGGGTAATACGGGAAACGGGAATAGATGATTAGATCAACAAGGCAGGGTCATAGACAAAAGTTGTTTTCTTTTTCCATTTGAAGGGATATTTTCATTCCATCGTCACGGATGACCTGGCATTGGTACTGGCCATAGTCTCCAGACCCCCAACTCGTGCCCTCGTTTCCCGAGAGATGAGTACTCGCTCATATATGTATGATACACAACACAAACCATCTTCCTCGCTACGGCTGCTCGTCATTGGCAGACCGCTCCTTTGGAGCCACTTCCTCCTGATCCTGCCAATCTCATCACTGAAAACCCATTTCCCTTCCTTGCCTTTCCTTTCCCTTCCACGCCGTGCCATGCATGCTATGCCGCCGCTTCCCGGCGATTCTATCGCCCAGAAGAGGGCCTAATCTCAGTCCAGACAGAGCCCCATTAGACCAGACCAAGCGTTGCAAGTTTCCCACCACTCCTCCAGCGAAGAGTGGCCGAGAAAAGCAAATCGTAGAACCAAGAATATAGTGACCAGCAGCCACGAGGAGAATGCAAACAACGCCGATAGTCTCCACCTAACCCTGCCTTAACCAGCCGTCCTTGCCAAATGTAGTTGTGCGGGAATGACTCCTCAAGTCCACGTTCCCCGTTTCGTAGTAAACCAAGAAAAAAAAGAGACCTATAACCGGTACGCCATCGCCGAAAGAAGTGGATAATGATGCTTACGACTCCTCGTTGGATCCCGGACCACCGCCTGTCCTTAGAGCGGCAGACAGGCTGATGGCGATCTTCTTGGGGCCTGTACTAGGGGAACCCGCAGTGAAGCTCTTGCGTCGTCGAAGGACGTTGTGAGAGTTGCTTGTGCCGGCAGCAACTGAACCACTGCTATTGCGTCGCTTGTTCTGCATCAGCTTGCCGAGCTCGTCTTCGTCCTCGTCTTCTTCGCGTCGACGCTTCTCTGATAATCGTTCAGGCGGCGGGACGGCTCCGAGACTCGAGTCGATAGGAGAACCCACGGCGTCCGATGCCACATCGCTCTGTTGACCCTCCGACGCGGTTTCGGGATCGACGTTCTCGTCAGTCTCCTCATCCGAGGCGTAATCCACCAGAAGCTTCGAGGCAGTTGACCCGTTGGTCGACGGCGTTCTCACTATCCCCTTGCCTTGCGAATCATCCTCATCTTCTGGATCAGACGAAGCCCAGTATTCCTCCTGTTCTTGGTCGACATTAATTTGCTCCATCAATCTCGCGTTCGGCTGCGGTCTCCGGCCCATCTCGTCTTCGGCTTCTAAGAAATAATCCACGTTTGACGTGTAACCCTGTGTTTGGTCGTATCGGAGAATAATGTCCCGGAATGTAGGCATGTGGCCCAGCCCCAACAGTTGTTCGCGATAGTTGACCACGAGATGCTTGATCAGGTCCTTGATATTCTCCTTCTTAATGTATTCGAAAAATTCAAGTGAGGCGGAGCCCAACAGGTTGTCCCGTGGCAGGGTTTCGATAAGAACCTCGAGGATCGGCCCCAGAACTTGTTTTTCCGTCAAATGCTTGATGTAAAATTCGTCTTGAAGCCCAATCAGGGATCGGAAAAAGCGAATAGCAACTGTGACTGGTTAGCACAATTCGACAATCGAGAGCCAAAGATAACTTGCCTAGCCGCAAATACTTCTCAGGGCATTTGAGAAGCTGAGCAACTCGTTGAGCGATATTGTTTGACATGGCAAAGAACTTGCAGCGCAAATTATGCTGTCGAATGAAGAAGCAAAGAATCTCTACCAAGTAGGTAAACATGGATGCTTGTTGCACGGGAAAGCTCATGTCTGTTCGCTTCTCCAGGTCAAGCAGCGGCTTGAAAAGTCTTGGAGCCGATCGCTCATAGAATCGGTGCAGAAAGACATCTTGCTGAGGGTCCATGCTAGCTTGGGGCCGTTGTCTCCCACCAGGAAATTCACCATTGGCCTTTGCGAAGTTCTCTGCGTTTTGCATCTGAACAGGGCCGGGATCCAAGAGAACCTTGAGGGCTTCTGATATTTGAGACTTGACACCAAGATCAACTTCTACCAAGAGAAGATCAATCAAGGAGTCGGTCAGCGGCGATTGGTTCTCGTGCATCTGCCGATATATTGTCTGACGGATCATTTGTGGGTCGTGGTCGATGATAGAGATGAGGATATCAGTAGCACCAACCCTAACTCCAACATCATGGTGCCGCAGTCCGAAATGGATGACCTGTAGAAGCCCGTGGGCGATGAAATTGTTGTATAGCGTTTGACGGGCCGGCGGCTGGATATTCTTGGCGATGGCGCAGCATTGCTGGATAAATAGGACTGCTTCCTTCTTCCTCTTCTGGTCATTATTCGTGGTGCTGAAAATACCAAAAAGTTCGTTTAGGAAAGCCGCATTCGCTTGCAGGTGCTGAACAATGTCGACTTGATTGAAAAAGATGAGCGAATTGAGGACCGAGAAGGTGGGGTCGTCGAGTATGCGTGCGAGGACGACGTCCTTGAGGTATTGTAATCGATATGTCTGATGGATCTTCCTACGGGTCGCCTCATCCTCGATCGGTACCACTTCCTTGTAGCGACCCTGGTTACCAAGCCAGTGACGATGGTTCGCCTTGTGGCTAGGAAAGTCCGGGTCATACTCCAGGGCGCCGACGACGCCCAAGACGCATTCGTCTGATACAGCATGTTCGATAATGGAGGTGTCGTTGAGGAGAATGACAGTCTTCATGATATTGCACAGCCGATGCAAGTCTTGGAGGCTCTCGAGATCTTCAGCCATCTCGACCATGGGGATCAACTTGCCGATGTAATCCTCGGCCATGATTGCTTTCGCGAGCGCATCACGACCATTGGCTGTAGTGCTCATCATTCGCATGGTCGATTCTATCTCGGCGAGGTTTCCGAGTTCGGCATTGGGCAGGTTGATCGCGGGCGGGACGTCAATGGCGAGATCGTCCGAGAGGCCGTCGTCTAGACATTTGGCATCAGCAAAGTAGCCCTCCTCAGATGAGGAGTAGGTCTGCATACCGGCGCCAGCAATGTTGTTGTGGAATGTCTGCTGTACGCTGCTGACGAATCGCCTGGAGAGGGTTAGCGACAGTGTTTTGATGGTTGAGCTACGGGACAAACCAAATCATGGCGCATCCTTCGGCTTCTTGGAAGCTGAGAGCCATATCCACGCCATTGCTAGGCTCCTGCCAGACAATGAGGGTATCTGCAAATCATGTCAGACAATGACGTCTCCAAAGCGCAAATTAACCATCGCGACATGCCTTGCTGCTTCTGGAAGCCATCTTCCTTCTGGATTTTGGTCTCTAGTAGGAGGCGGTCGGGTTGGTCTTCTGATTCAACAATGACGCGCGGATCCTTGCGACCATCATCAAGCTATAAACGGCCCATGATTAGCAACGAGTCCCGGTCGCAAAGTAGACGACAGGCTGGAGCAATTAAAACAACTGGGACGTACAGTCTCGAAGCTCGCGCTGCAGAAGCCGGTGCCTCGGTCGAACCAGTCATTGTTACGGAGCTCGTAGACCTTGACGCGCTTCTTATCGGTGGGCTGATGAGGCACGGGCTGTGCCATCATCAAAGATTCGGGCTCCCCCTCGGCAGTGAGGTTCGTGTACGCAGCCAGATCGGGGGCGAGCTCGAGGTGCTGTTGCAGGGACAGCTCCGAAGGTTCGTTGTGACTCAAGATCGTAAGCGCCGCCACGGTTTCTCACGGTGCGCGCGGACACGGCGCGACAGGTCGTCTAACCGGGATAACCTGAGGATGCGTCCTGCGCTGCGACGCAGTAAAATCGGTTCTTTTTAACTTGAAGCGAGCGGCGGGCCGTCAATGCGCCATGCAAGAGGGGAGGTTGAGGGAGAGGCGGCGAAGAAAAAAATCGGTGGATCGGAGGGGGGTGGTTGGACGATGGGCGACACGCCACGGAAGAGGCGAGCGGCGGGAAGGAGGGAGCGACACCGGCGATGAAAGGAGAGCGCGAAAAGTAAATAACGACCACGGCGACTGTAGACAGTAGATTGCCCGGAGCGGCAAGGCGGAGGCCGGAGCGGAGATGGGGACGGGCTTTTTGGCGATGGGGCTCCGATAAGTGAGGACTTTTGAGGCTGTCGAGGATTGCGGATGAGGTGGGCAATGCGCGTGACCAGGCTGCCAGATGGTGTTGGGTTTGGGCCTTGGTCCATTCGGGGAGAGGGGGGGGACCTTCCTCAGCATGGTGAAAAGCTCTTTGCAGGCGCAAGCCACGGAGGGTGAGGCTGGTGCCTGCTTTTCGTCCAATCATGCTGGAGAATCAGATAGTGGTGCTTACGTGATTATGGTGGGCCCTTTGCCACCTCGAGACGGAATGACGCGGGATGAGGCTTGACCCCTTGATCGATGGCCAGCCGATCTGCTCCAAAAAGAAAAAATGGCCCCATCCAGTGCTCGTGTTTCTGCTCCAGTTTCTCCAGTTTCTCCAATTGCATGACCCCTGCCTTGTTCCCGTCCATGCAGTCTTATCCGTCCTGCCGCGGCAATTCCATTGTCGTGATGCATGCAACGTCTGTCTGTCGACTGCAGTCCTCGACTCGATAAACAAAGGCTGGAAGGAATAGAGGCTTTCGGCGAAAACCATGACAGCACAGCATTTGCTGCGTTATACTTTAATAAGCCATTGACTTTCGGGTTGGCCCTAGCAAGAGAAGCAGCTGAGGCATTGCAGCGAGTTGACGCCAACTGCCCGAGAACCCGAACTCATGTGCATCTCTAATTAGCTGGGCCACCGGGTTGCCACCTGCAGCCTTTTATGGGACGTTTGTGCTTGTTCACCAGCCCGGCAGTTGCGTCGCCTGTCCAACATCCAACACCACACAACTCAATCCTTACAGCCAAGGGTCCAGCGTGGGGGAGGTCAGACTCATCATTTGAGTTGAATCATGACGCTACCCTGCAGGAACTCGGCGAATTTGTGGCCGGGGTCTGCGTTGCTCTGGGGAAGGTTTATGGTCCACGTGTTAGCCAGCATTTACACTTATCAACTCTACCTAGTCCTCACCCAAGACTCGGCTAAAGTCATCGGTTAAGGTCTTGGTTGAGTTCGCTCATCAATTGGTTCTGTCGGACAACCAACCCCTTACTGACTGGAAGACTTGACAAGGCTGGTAGACAATAGCTGACGGGGCGAGAGGGTTAGAAAGCACATGATGGTGTTTATCAGGACCTAGAGAGGCACCATGGCTGACAAAGCACAGTCATAAACTGACGGTCTATGGGTTCAGGTGCCAAGGGTATTGTTCGGACAAACAACTATTCATTCGGCATGTGGGCACCGCCAAGCACTTATCAATCAAGAGCCACGGCTATGGCGTCGTTAGACAGCTCCTCAAGCCATGCTAAACATGAAGCTAGATGATGTACCAAGAGACATCGTCATCGGCCTGTCGGTGGTCAACATCTGCCCGAACGTTGGCGGCCTCTATGCCCAACTCGTTTAGAGCCGCTTATTATCTTGTGGCTTCGATAGTCACTACTCCGCTCACCGAACAGAACAGCCCAGACACTGCTTTGCGGTGGCAACAAGCCCGGCTTTCACAAAGGCGGTGAAATCCAGGCACAATGCGAATAGCCAAGATACGGCGGATAGGTATGAGGAGCCATCCTGCACGACGATTGCTCGCCAACGTCCCGGGGAGCGAAGCCAAGACGATAGAGATAAGCGAGCAACAAAGACCCGGAGAGGCCGGTGAATAACAAAGGCCTCTCTGGGACGAATCAAGAGCTGAATGGATGGATCAACAAAAGAGTCACGTGTGGCTCCCTCCTCTTGTGTGGCGTGTAGGCTGCCTTGACAAGGCCTTGACGTGGGCCAGAGAGGAGGCTTGACGGATTCTTGCTGAAATACAAATTCCCAGGTGCCCTGTGCTTCACTGGCAGAAGCTGAAGGACTCGTAACAAAGCCTGAATACGGAATAGAGCAGTGAGAGTTTAGAGCCTCAAGTTCTGGGCCAAGAACCTATTCTGGCACCGTCGCAGCCCGCGCTGTCGGAGCTAATCTGTTGTAGGAAATCCATTCAACCTTATAAAGATCTAGCGCCGATGAGATCTGCCTGATCGGGCTTTGGGCGTTTCGCTGTCGTGTGTTTATGCCTCTGTGTCTTTGAAGGCTACCAGGACACCATTATTTCGGCGGTTCACAGCCATCAAGCGCCTCGACATGTATTGTAGTCACCGCCATTTGAAAAAAGATATTTCGCCGACTCAAAAGAATCATCCCCGACTTTGTTGTCCAGCTGCTGATGCAGCAGCCCTTCTTTGAAGTGGTCGCGTGGCTTGACATGGGTAACATCCCTGGCGCAGATCTACCAGGGGGGGCCTGGACTGTCAAACCTGTCACAGGCGCGCGGGAAGTTCCTCAGCGTCCCAACGACCGTGATGCTCTTGAACAAGAGTGACAGGGTTTCGCCCACGATGAAGTCTGCAACGCACGAGCCAAGACAGCAGATCGAAGCAGACAGGCGTTTGCACCCTGAGCCAAGGCGAAAGGGAGCGAGCGTCACGGGGGCTACAGGAGCCTCAAAGTGGGTGCCCTATGGTAGGGCCGACGCGGCTCGGTGCGGGCGTCCATTGCTACGAGGAATGACTTGGCTCCACAACAGTGATTCTACGGGCACCGAGACCTTGGAGTCTACGTTGTGAGCTTCAGTGGAAAGAGAAGGCTAGAAACGACTCGAAAAGAGACCGTTGTGAGAGCCCTGCCATGTGCCGCGTTCCCGCATTCAACTGACGCGGAGGAGGCGAATAACATGGGCGATCAAGCTTGGGTGACGTGCAAATGGTCTTACTTGGGCGAATATGCATGTCATGGGGGACGTGGTGAAACAGTGGCAATGAATTCTACCTCCACAAGCACGGCAACAACATCATGGATGGTCTTGGGCTTGGTGTTAGTTGCAACGGCCACCAGGACCATTCACAAGCAAAGGCATCCGGGGGCTCACCCACCAAGATTCCCCAGGCTGGAAACCATGGCCCGAATAGGATATACGGTGACCGCCTATTCGGGACAATGCGATCAGATCGGCGAGTTGATCGGCGGTGAACGGATGTGAACAACATAATCCGTAAGTGGCCCTACCTATTCATGTCCCGCGCGCTCTATTCTTTCGGTCTTGTGGCGCCTTCAATGGCTAGCAAGGGATCGGTCGGTCGCGGCCTCAGCCACCTACACCATTGGGAGACAATCGAAACCAGATTCCCGGGACAGGTTGAGGTTGTTTGACGTACTGGGGAACTGGGCCAGAGGTCAACATCCGGACCAACACCCAAGACTTCTTCTCCACTGGCCCTTATAGCCTATTGAGCCCTGTCCGACAATTCATCGGCCATGATGGCAGAGGCGGCAACGGGACGGCGGGTACCTGGAGGTTGTCCGGAGATCCAGGCTTGTCCTCCTCCACCCACAGATGGAACCGCATCCCAAAACCGAGACGGCATCTCCCATGTGCAAGCGGCATGACCTGCTGGTGACTTTTCCGCAAGTATTTTCTACGTACTGTCTCTGGTAACAGTACTTGCACAAGCCAGGAATTGTCTGATTCAGACATCACACCATGTGGCTCAACGCTCAACGTAGAATCTTTCCCCATTGCTTCTTTGACGGCTTCCTTTTCGCCCATCGCTGTTTCATCATGAGCCCCTAGTTCCTTGTCCTGCCTAATGGAAGAGCGCCTAAAGGACCAAGTTTCTGGTTTTGCTCGGTGGTGGCGCCTCGCTTTACCGCCTTTGGAGAGCCCTCCTCCCTCCTTTAGGCCTCTCCGTCAAGTCTCGAACATGGCCAAGATCGGCCAGTCCACGCCGTTGCGGGCCACCAGCTCTGGGGGAAGGGGGGGCTTGTTTCTCGACGCTGAGAGTCGCTTAACTCTGGCGCTAGGTTTCAACGCATCCGGGTCTCTAGTGTCTTGATCTCCCGATCCTGCATCAGCATGTTTGATGGATTTATATATATATCAGCTTCTTCCTCGTCATGATGACTCTTTTCTTCAGACCAGAACAACAGGACAACTACAACAACAACTGTAAGCATCTACACAACTTCAACAACCACACTCATACACACCTGCATCTCCTCCAGCACCACAACAACCCACTTACCTCAACCATCACCATGTCCATCCTCAACCACATCAAGCGCGCTCGCGATCACAAGGAGGCCATCAAGGCCAAGGAAGCTGAAAAGTCCAAGACCTCCAAGCCCACCCAGACCTACCGACACATCCCCACACACGCCGCCTGCGACTCGGTGTCCAGCGGCCCCTCAGGCGCCCGCCGTCACGACCGCTCCAAGGTCCGCGCAGAGAACCGCAAGCGCACCGCAAAGGCCGTGGCCGAGAGCGTGGCCGAGAGCCACACCATCCAGATGAACTTCCCCGGCTCCTCGACCAGCTCCCCCTTCGCCAGCGGCTCCTCCAGCGCCACCTACCAGTCCAGCGAGGTCGACTTTTACGACGGAGACATCAGCCCCATGAGCCGCTCTCCTGCGCAGAGCTATGGCTTCCCTACTCCCCCCACGCGCAACTTCTTCCAGCCCGGCGAGGCGGCCTACCCCCATCCTCTATCTCTCAAGGGCAAGGAGGTTGTTCGTGGACCGAGTTACGGCATGGCCTACTCCGTGTCTCCTGACAAGGACTCGTTGCCTGAGCACTTCCAGACAGCCCTCATGATCTAAGAGCATACTTTCTTGGGAGGTTGCTCGCCCCTGGAGAGCCTGAGGGACCTCAGAAAGCATACTCAAACAAGAGAACGCGCCAGCTCGCAAGGCAAATAGACGTCTTGCCGGTGCCTCGGTCACGCTGGCGAGCCCAGCGAAAAGGCCATCGATGGGTACCGAGCTACGCGCTCGCTCCGAAAAAAAGCTCGAGCGGGACTCGGAGACGGAAGCGAGGAGGAGTTTGTCGGAAGCACCGAGTTGCCCGACATTCCGACGGTCAATTAAAAGACCTCAGTAGCGGAAATTTTGGGTCGCTTAATCGACGCCACGAGGGACGGACAGTCGGGAATCGATCGAGTCTGGGACTAGAGCCATCAGAGAATAGGCTCTTCTCACTGTCTCCCCTCATGTAATAGATAGACTTTTCTAGAACTAGACGATTCTTCTTTCCTTCGCATTTTGTATTAGCAAGCGTCATGAATGGCTCTGCCTGGCGCGGAATGAAAACAAACGATAATTCTCTTCAAGGTCTTGATCTTTTGCTTCTGGTGATTCATTGTGACACTCGTGCAATACCTAAAAGCATCACCCGTTAGAAAGCTTGGCCGTAGAGGTATAGCTTCTCTAGGCTAGAAATCATCCAAAGTTTGAAAAAGTAAAAAAAATTGCGCAGCCTGGATACAATTTCTTGATATTGGTTATTGAATTGAGATAGAATGGTGCATAACACAGGGTCCTTAGCTATCAGGACCCCTAAAATGGTAAAACCCAATGCATGTCGCCAACGACCCGCTGACTGGCTCCGCCCATCCCCCCCCTTCCCTGAGCGCCTCTCCTGCCGATCTACGTAATTGACAGGGACCTGCTTGAGATAGATTTGGTGCTTCCGTGGCCTTACAGCTGCGTCTCACAAGACGCGGCCTCGTATCGCGAACCAATTCTGCCATCTTGACATCTGCCGGCCAGCGCATTTCTCTCCTTCCTTTTTCTTTTCCTCTTGTTTATTTATTGCGTCTGCTTCTCTGCATTCTCCATGCGCGCACCTTGAGTTTACAGCATTCATCCATCCATCCCTCCTCCGCTTCCGCAGCTCTGCGATCCGCCGAGGTGCGTAATCGGCCTCCAACATGGCCATCGCAACGCTCCTCGAGCTGCCCGCCAAGTTCCTACGGCCACTCTGGGCCTGGATTGAAGCCACTCCTGTCCATATCCTCCTCGTGCTCTTCATTGCGCTCGTTGCGCTTGCTCTCCTCGTCGTAAACCTCCCTGCCCCGCGCCCCGCGCAGATCCGACCTCTGAAGCTAATCCCTCGAAGCTCTTCGTTCTCCTCCACCTCGTCGCGCCAAAGCCTCGCCCCGTCTTCCCCTCCGAAAAGACATACATCACCAGCCATCCTACGACCGGCCGCACACAGCCCCAACCTCTGCCTTGCTGGTACGACCGCTGGCTCGCCGAGCGCCAGGCCAGCGAGCAGCATCTGCAGCCATCCGAGGCGTTCCCTACCCCCGACGCTGGCAGCATTGAGCCCGCCGACGTGCGATTAAGTGTCGTATTTCCTGCGTACAATGAGGAGGATCGCGTCCTGCCGACCCTGGAGGAGGCCGTTGCCTACCTCGACGAGCACTTTGGCCGTACTACGCATGCTAGGACCGTGACGAGCCCGACGACAAAGCGACACGTGCGCAATGCCCCCAAGGAGGGCCTCGGAGGCTACGAGATCTTGATAGTTGACGATGGAAGCCGCGACAAGACGGTGGATGTTGTGCTTCAGTTCGCCAAGGACAATGACCTTCACGATGTGCTGAGGGTTGTCTCGCTGGAGAGGAACAGAGGCAAGGGCGGCGCCACCACTCATGGATTCCGACATGTCCGGGGCGAATATGTACTGTTCGCAGATGCAGACGGCGCATCGAGGTTCAGCGATGTCGGGAAGCTCATTGAAGGATGCGAGGAGGTGGTTGACGGCTCCCACCGCGGAGTGGCCATTGGCAGCCGCGCACATCTTGTCGGCAGCGAGGCTGTCGTTAAGGTAATAACTCCCCCTCCAATCTCTGACAAACCTCATGCTAAACATCTTGCAGCGCTCGGCCCTGCGAAACTTCCTCATGCGATCCTTCCACCTCGTCCTCATGATCCTCACCCCTCCAGCCACCTCGCGCATCCGCGACACTCAATGCGGCTTCAAACTCTTCTCACGCGCCTCCCTCCCTCATATCATACCCTACATGCACACCGAGGGCTGGATCTTTGACATTGAAATGCTCATGCTCGCTGAGTCGGCGCCTGCGACACCGGTCCTTGGCAGCGACGGCAGTGTTATCGGCACCAGCGCCGGTATTAAGGTTGCCGAGGTACCCATCGAGTGGCACGAGGTTGGCGGGAGCAAGTTGAATGTCATCCAGGACAGTATTAAGATGGCCATTGGTCTGGCCGTGCTGAGGGCGAGCTGGATGATGGGTGTGTATAGGAGGCGGTTGACCTGAGAGGCAGTCAACTAAGGGAAACGAATGTATGTATACCAGCTGGCCATCCCAGCCACCACCGGAATTAGACGACTACAAAGACATTGAAGGATATAGACTTGTTTGGAATGAGCTCTTTTCTCGTGCCCGCGCTATGGACTCCAGGAGAGGATGAAGCTTTGTTCGCAGACTGTCGGCAAATAGCAAGGATAAGCTCTTGGATACGATCCTAGTTGAAATAAGATGCAGCTGCTGCATTAAGATTATCATGTATATCTACCCGTGCCTCCCAGACTCAGACCATAGGCAAGTGTCTGGAAAGAAATATATATCTAACAGAAGGCCACTCCCACGCTCACCTTCTCAAATGCTCAAATGTCTCATAACCATGCAAGACGACGAAGGACATATGTACAAAAGTCCCTTGTAGGAACGCCCAAATTTCTTCAACTCGACCTAAAAATCCCAAGCCAAAGCTCCTCAAACGCCACGGCTCGCGTAATGTCTTCCCATTTTCCTTCTTTTTGTTAGTCTCCACGTATCCTATCCTTATGCATGTAGCCCTTGTCTCTTTCTCTAACATCTAAGATTATGTCGAGTATGGCCGAGCTTATTGAAAGGTTTCCCGGTACATGATGGGGAGGAAGACGATGCATGCCTTCCAGAGGATGAGGACTGCATCGATGATGGTGAGCGGGGCCTTTAGGATGCCAAAGATGCCGCAGCCGACGACAGCGCAGGCGTTGAGCCAGATGGCGAGGAAGGCGACGGAGAAGAAGTGGTAAGCGAGGATGATTGGGCGCTGGATGATGCCGGCAAGGAGAGCAACGGGGCCGTCTGTCGTGCCGCGCTTGAAGTAGCTGAAGCAGCCGAGCTGGAGGGCGCGCAGCTGGCGGTCGTTGGCCGCAAACAGAGAGTAGAGGGCCTGGGCGAGGACATTGATGATGCCGGTGAGGGGCTTGCGCTTCCAGTAGAGCTGGTCGAGGGCGGCGTTGATGGCCTTGGGGTTGTCAAGGTCAGGCACGCGGTCGGGGTGCAGTAGGTCGGCGAGGATAACGACATCGTTGAATGCGACGCTCATACCGCCGCCAGTGAGGGGGTGGCGCATGTTCATCGCATCACCGAGGAGGATGGCTCCGTTAGATCGCTGTTTTGTAGGGGGCAGCCAGCTGTTGGGCATGCTGCGAGGGATCTTGCCATCCTCGAGAGCTTTCTCGGCGGAGGGTCGAATAGAGGCGGGCAGAGCGGGAAGGACAAAGTTGCGGATGTAGCCCCGTACGCCGCCATTTTCAGGCGATGCCTCGGGGATGCCTTGGGGCACGTCGATGAGGGCGCGGGTCTCATGGGTGCCGATCTGGTAGAGAAGGATGGGGAAGGCATTGCCAATGATAACATGGCCGTGTCCGGGCTCGGGGAGGTCGCAGTCGATGAGTTCGAGTGCGTAGAACTTGGAGCAGACTTTAGGTTTGGAGTTGAGGATCTGCTTGCGCCACTTGGAGTCGTAGCCGTCGGCGATGATCGTCAACTGGCCAAAATAGTAGTCAGGCTCCTTGACGCCCGTCTCCTTATTGGTGGTGCGGCTCTCGACGCCAAGAATCTGGTCCGATTGCTCGCCTTGTAGGGTCTTGACGACCTCGGTCTCGACAACGCTGATGTTCTCGTGCTTGATGCAGGACTCGCGGAGCTTGTTGATGAAGCGACCGTGGTGAAAGCTGCACCCGACCTGCTTCTTTCCACCCTCGCCATGGCCACCCCAGGCGTGTGCGATGTTACCGTTCTCGTCGACGCCGGGATAGGGGATGAGGACCTTTTCGCCGTGGTAGAAGACCGTGTAGCCGTAGCAGGGCATGGCGTCGATGCCCTCGAGACAGTGGGCGAGGCCGAGCTTCTCGAGAGAGGTGACACCGCCGGGCTGGAGCAGCTCGCCGACGATGCGGTTGGGCTCCTTCAGCGAGCGTTCGAGGAGCAGGACGGAGCGGCCCTGGTTCGCAAGGGCGTAGGCGATGGTGCAGCCAAAGACGCCGGCGCCGACGACGACGACGTCGGCTTCATGGTATTGTTCGCGACGGCGAGTCTGCGACTCGGCCGTTGTAAGTACCGTAGCCATGATCGAGAGCGGGTATGTTGGCTAGATGCAGTGAGACGTCAAGGCTTTTTTGTCTTGCAGGCCTTCGAGGGGGGGGTGGGGGCTTTTATCAATCGCGGATCGGGAGAGCGAGAAATTGGATGGTCTTCGGGTCCCGAAAATTAGGGGAAGTCAAAGAAGGAGTATTATAAGCGAAGAATAGGAGGACCAGGAGAAAAGGGGGCGTAAATGAAGCGGAAGAGAAGAATAGGATGGAGAAATAGGGTTGCAGAGGAAAGAGTTGGTTTCTTTGAGATTGCAGTGGGCAAGATGCATGTATCCTGAAATGTTGATATGATGTCGGCCGTTCGGGGGGTGCCGTCCCGTGCTCAATGACGCTCTGACAAGAACGAGATACAACGAAGCGCAGCCAACGAAGAGGGGGGGGGGGGACAATCACAGCAATTGATATGGGAATCCGGGCAATTGGGTCGTTTTAAACGCCTAGAGGGCCAGAGACAGCAGCGAAGATGACATTTCCCCTCCTTCTTCCCGCAATTGACCGCACATGGGCTGTTTATAAGGATCCTTTGTTTCCATCTTATTCTCGTCCATGGCGCACCCGTGATGAAAATTCCCCAGGATAGAGTCCCAATTAGCCTATGAGCCGTCACTGATTCGCAGGCTCTGCACCCATGACTGGGCTCGGGGGAGTCAGGGATCTTGACTAGGCCAGGGGTTAACAGAGAATGAAGCAACGGAAACAAAACAGGCCCCTTGGCGGACTAGGCGAGTGACTGACCACCTGGCGATCCTGGCTCAATACCTCGACTGCTAAAAAATCCTTTCCAAGGGCAGCAATACACTGCAAAGGCCCTGTAACACAATCACCCCGCGGCGCTGTGCTTCCCCAACGGGTCCCTCACAATCGCGCCACCGCACCCTGACCGCCTAAACGCCAGCCAACCAACGTCTCGGTCGTCTGCTGGAGATGGTTCGATGCACCAAGAGGACACCGCCAGGTTCCGGCTGTCAAAGCATGTGAAAGACCCTCTTTGCGCGGCTCCAAAACCAGGCCAGAAAATCGTACGTGGTTCAACGGGCTCAAGGCAAAATTTGCTTCTGCCGAGTCCCGGTATCATTTCGTGTCGGCAGTACGAGTACGTAGTCGCAGATGGCGCTTTCAGGGTGCTAACCAAGTTGTTCCTGCGTTTAGCTGGTTATTGTCCAATCAGTGTCTGGTTGATGACCTCGCACATGCGTCTAAGCTGCTGATGCCAAACCGAATACGCGGTATCCGTACCTGTGGCTCTAAGGCCCCTCTCTAGTTGCAGGACGTTATTAAAGTCACTCACAGCCACAGACGAATCACATGTGAAATAAAACATCTGTGCCCAACATTGTGATGGTCAAGGTAATGCCATTGAATTGGGAGCACGAGACCAACTCAAAGCAAAGCACCTCCTAGCCTCGTTATCACTGCCTATTCATACATGCACCTTCAATCAATGTTAGTCTCATTTTACTTTATTTCATTTGTACAAATGGTAGTACGTAGTAAGTACACTGGTAATATGGTAGTCTCAGACCATAGAATAAATCTGGGTGCCTCGTCAATGTACCCAGGAAGCACCCTCACCCATCCATGTCTATGCCCTGTCAACAAATACACGCTCTATGTATGCGCCTTCAAAAGAACGCCGCGGCAACACTCTGCCTCTCTAATAAAATCTCTTCCTGCTGATTCACCTCTGCGGATGGCGTCATCTCTTGTTTTGTTTTCTCCTCTCGTTCACTTCGAACCCCCCCGAATTTACTACTCCAAGCCGACTCATCATCTTCATTCACTCTTTGCTTTGGCCTTTCCATAGCCTGGACCTTGGCCTCTCGCGAGCTTGTCGTGTCCCAAACAATGCTCCTCTTGTCCTTGGGTGCTTGATATTCGGCTTGGGCGTCTGGAAAGAATCCCCTATCAAATGCTAGTGGCTCGTCCACAGTCTTGAAAACGCCCACAACCTCCCTTGTCAGGGTCTCTCGCTCTTGTTGATTTGTTGCGCGCAACGACTTGATATGCCGGAGTGCATCATCGAGACACATGAGTGCTTCCTCGTGCGCCTTGTCGCCAGTACGGTCCCTCGTGGCTCTCGCCGCCAAAGTCTTCATTGCGCGCTTGACCGACTCCTTGCATTCTTTGCTGGCCTGCCACCACTCCGACTTTGACGTAAAGCAAGCAACAAGAGATTCTAGGTTTCCATAGCGCCTCTGGCCTGTGTAGGCATAGACGAGGGTAGAAAAGTTGAATTTGTTGTACGCCAGTTCACCCATGCCGTTATTATGTGCTGCGATTTCACACACCTTGATCGCAGCTTCCTGTCTCCCCTTCTGCGTCAAAATGCGTGCAGCCTTGTTGTACACGCTGTCGTGGATGCGTTGCCCCTTGCTCAAAGTCTCCTGAAGCAAATCACCCACATTGTCCCCAGCCTCCAGACGCGAAAGCAGCATTGGGACCAAGGCTCCGCTAATATCATGTCCATCTGCGTGCGCATTGCTAATGAGCTTCGATGCTGTGCACGAATGGGGTCCTTCCAAGTGCATGTTAGCGACTACGGCTAGCCGAAGACATCGAGCTGAAAACCCTAGGCCTTTGTCCATTGCCTGCCGATAGGCGTTGTAGACTCGCGCCCAGTCGTTTTGCAGTGCTAAAGTGTTCATGTATCTGAATGCTGTCCGTTCATAGATGGAGATCGAGTCTCCTCGAGTCTCGGGCAACGTTGAAACAAGGCCATAGTTATCCTCTTGTTCACCCGGCAGATGTTTGTGAAGCTCATGCAAGGCCCCGTTGGTGGAGTAACTGGCCAGAAGGGGGTCGCGAAGCCAAGGCATAGAACTCTGGACGCCTTTTAACATGTGTACCACATCTGCCCGGGCCAGGTTCCAATATTTGCAGCATTTATCGGCAATCTCGTTGAAGAAGATCTGATCCATCTCCAGGCCACCATCTTGGCAAAACTGGAGCCAGGCGACCAATGCTTCCAGGTTGCGACTTCGTCCGTGCCTGTCCATGACAAGGAAAGCAAGGGTCTTGCTTAATGTCATGTTGTGACGCTTGACAAGGTCCCTGACAAACACATCGATCTCCGCTGGTGAGTGGTCGTGGCAATAGATCTTGGTTAACCATGAGAGCACATTTTGAAACTGAGCAGTTTGCTTCGCCTTGCGTTTGAAAGTGTCCAGTTTAGACCAGACTTTGTCCCATTGGCCCAGCTCGGCATCTCGCACAACGAACCTGCCTCGAAGCTTCACATCGAGATCAGGGGCATTGGGTCTTAGCCCGTAGAGGTGCGCCATCTCTTCGCTCGCTGTCGCATCATCTCCAGCATCGAGGGCAATAAGGGTGATTCTGCGTCTGATAGCGTACTGCGAGAGGAGAGGAAAGGCACCAGCAAAAACGCCGCCTTCTTGTAGCAGGCCATAGATAGCCTTGACTTCACTGAAATCTTTAGACTTTCTCCAATAATGCATTAACAAGCGAGTGATCCAATTGTCCCGAAGACTGTCTGCAGTTTCTTCTGTTGTGCAAAGTTGATGCTGGAAAAAGTGTTTGAGGAGCTGTCGAGCACCCTCCGAGTCATGAGTCTGTAGGAGTCGGTCCATGAGAGGCACAGCAAGAAGGCAAACATCCTTGCAAACAGGCCGAACCGCATCCAGAATACGTGAGATCGTATTGTACTCCTGGGATCTGGCCGTGGACAGAAGAAGGCGGATGCCTCGAGAGAGGAGCGCCTGCGGTTCCTCAGACTCTGATGAAGTCAACTTCTGTAGAAACTCAGCGGCCCTTTTCTGATGTTCGACGATGAAGGCGCATGGGAACTCCGGTGACTCCAATTCTGTAAATAGGGTGTCCAACTCAAGTAAAGACGCCTTCGTATCCCCAAGGAATGCCGTACGGAAAAGCATATTTCTCCTGTCTGGGTCTTGCTTCGCCGGGTTTGATTCGACTGTCTCATCAGGAATTTGCTTTTTGGGCTCAGGCTGATCTGTCGTCCCTGAAGTTTCGGGGTCCTTGGCTATACTGGTGTCCGATATCCTTGACTTCCATTCCTGGTTAGATATCGTAGCAATCGGAAGTTCGTCATTGTCGGCAGAAATCCTTAGGAAAGGGGCGTTACGGGCAAGCGGGCTGATATCGGAGATGCGAGACAATTCTCTCCGAGCTGCATCCCACTCGTCCCATCTCTTCTGACGCGCCTCGGGTGAGGTAGCTGAGCTGGCATCGGCGGGCAGAGTCGTCTCGAAAGCATCTACTGACTCAATCTCTTTCGCATTTGACCACTCCTCATGCGGGGGTTCAATTCGTCGTCGTCGTCGGCGCACTGGATTCCTAGGAACCGGCACGGGGGAGAAATCATGGGCAATTTCAACCGGGAACGCTTCCCGTCGACCGTAACTCTCAGCTAACGCAGCTGAATTGTGATGCACCCGGGCAGTGTGGAGCTTTTTGGCATTTTCGATGGCAGCTCGAGCGATATTGAGGCGTCGGCGTCGTTCTTCGGCGAGTATGATGACGGAGCAGGACGTGGTTAAGAGAACGCCGCGGAGAGCATTGATGGCAGCCCTTGATGGAGCGGGGTTAGGAGACGCCATCTTAGGCGGTCGTCATCTTGATTCGGGCCAGTATTGCCTAATTCCGGCTTCACGAGTCCGTATGTGCGTCGGTTGAGGGCAATTCGTTGTTGTCGGATGTCGCTCAAGATTATTAGCGTGGTATGATTTTGAGGTGCCTTTCGGAATGAACTGGGAATGAAAGTGGTTGAAAGCAGCCAATGAGAAAACTTCGGCAGGCGGAACGGTTTGTCCCGCTATGCGCAGCAGAAGCTTGACAACCACCTGTATCCTTGAACCACTTAGTAAGCAGCTTTCCGACATAGCATCTCTGCTGTTAGTGGCTTACAACAAAGGCCGTTAAGTCCAGCATCTACCTGCGATGCTGCATCCAAGAGAGCCCAACTGCCAAGCAGAACATGCAACATCACGACCTCGGCACGAGATATCCGAAACACCCCCGCAGTTGATTGATAAGGTCAATTGTAGTGCGCTTCCGCTCTTAACCAACCCTGGAAACCGAAAACTCTAAGTGTGGTCTCTCGGGGAGGAATTAAACCCGCCATCCCGGAACTGCGTCGACAGCTGGGGGAAGCAAGCTATCGATCACGTCACGATTGGCCACAGCTCCTGTCAAACAAGCCTCCTGTCAAACAAGCCTCCTGTCAAACGCAGCTGCAAGGGGTGGTTTTTCTCGGCGTTTGCGACGGAGTTTAGAAGAGTCCCAGATGTTATCACAGACTCAAGTCGAAATCGAGGATGTTCCCAGACAGTTAAATATCGTAGCAGAGTAGCGTCTCAAACATCTTGAACAATTCAGTCTTCTTTATTGCCCCTCACTAGCTGAACCTTCTCCTTCCCCTATTGTTGCCAAATAACGACAAGTGTCGCATATCGCACCTACCAATTTTCGCCCACCTTCCACCATTCGCCCGTGATTCACTGTCTCAACCTTGAGGTACCTAGTCCTCTCAAACTTCATCTCAAGCTTCATCTTTTCTTGAACCCAACTCGATAAAAATGGCACTCCCCCTCGCACCGCCTGCCAAGAGCCCCTTGGCTCGCTATCGTTTGTTGTCGCCCACCGCCGCTGTGCGGGTCTCCCCGTTGTGTCTGGGTGCTATGAACTTTGGCAATGCCTGGTAAGTTCTGCATACCGAACACCGTATCTCGGGCTCTGACATGAGCACAGGAAGGACTACATGGGAGAGTGCGATCAGTCGACTACGGAATCCATTCTGGACTTCTTCCATGAGCAGGTATGCAGGCACTTCCCAGGTCCCTACCACCAGGCTGGCATACTGACCCAGGAAAGGGAGGAAACTTCATCGATACCGCAAACAACTACCATTTCCAAGAGTCTGAGAAATGGGTGGGAGAGTGGATGAAGAAGCGTGGAGTGCGTGATGAGATTGGTTTGTTGTTCTCAGATACTTTGTCGCCATCTCAAGACTGACCTTGGATCCAGTCATTGCTACCAAGTATACAACAAACTTCCGTGCTGGCCCTGGCGCCCCAAACGTCATGGCTAACTTCACCGGAAACGGTACCAAAAGCCTTGTCACCTCAGTCAATAACAGCTTAAAGAACCTGCATACTGATTACATTGACCTGGTATGACCTCCTGGCTAGCTCGCAGCCCAATTAAACTGACCAGGTATAGCTCTATGTTCACTGGTGGGACTACAGCACCAGCATCGCGGAACTGATGCAGTCTCTCAATCAACTTGTTCTCTCCGGGAAAGTCTTGTACCTGGGCGTCAGTGACACGCCTGCTTGGGTTGTGAGGTGAGATAGAACGACTTGTACATGTTGAGGACTCAACTTACACTTTCACAGCAAGGCAAATGAGTACGCTCGCAACCACGGTCTCCGTCAGTTCTCCGTCTACCAGGGTCGTTGGTCCGCAGCTTCACGCGACTTTGAGCGAGAAATCATCCCCATGTGCCGGGCCGAAGGCATGGGAATCGCCCCATGGGGTGCTCTTGGAGGAGGCAAGTTCAAGACTGAGGAGCAACGCAGCGCCCAGGAAGGACGAAAAGTAGAGGCTACGGAACGAGACATCAAGACTAGCAAGGTGCTGGAGTCGATTGCTAACCGTAAGAACACACTCATCACCAGCATTGCGCTCGCCTATGTGATGCACAAGACGCCTTACGTCTTCCCAATCATTGGTGGGCGGAAGGTGGATCACCTCAAGGGGAACATTGAGGCACTCACGCTCGAACTCACTGAGGAGGATATTCAAGAGATCGATGGTGCCGTTGAGTTTGATCCAGGGTTCCCACACAACTTTCTCCACCGCTCCGGACAACCGATTGGAGGTCAGGAAGTTTGGCTGCTCCAGATGGGTGGCACATTCGACAATGTCCCGGCGTCCAAGGTAAGTCCGCGGTTATGCCACTTGACTATACACTGCTAATCAAGACTAGCCGATTTCGCCGGCCAAGCGAGGGGAGTAGAGTGTCCGCCTCAAATCACACTTTTGGCAATGGCTGCCGAGTCGGTCCATGTTACAACCTTGGAAGGGAAAGGGGGGTGTTTTGGTGAGACGCCCATACGTCTGGTAATCTCAAAACGGTCGCTTCAGCTAGAGGACAAGAGTGTATACTTGGACTCTCCTCAAAATGACGGGAAAAGGGCCCTAGGTAGAGAATCGCGTCTCACTCATTACCAACACATTCCTTGGGGGATAGCATCTTCCTTAGCACACGACTTGAGTATAAATATTGCTCATAGCTATCACAATCAAGAAACTTAGCTTAGTAAACATTCTTTTTATGGTATCCCGCCAACTATTCTCTTGGGCAGGTTCGTAGTGCATGCCATGGAAGACAGCGTGGCCCGAGAGGAAGTAGAAGTAGGTAGGCAGACCTCCTTCCTTGCGAAGGAAGAAGTAACCTTGCAGTTTCCGCAGTCGCTCTACCACGGTTAGAATCTCAATTCTTTCTGACATTTTATTTTCTCCTTTCCATTCCACCAGCACCATCTGTCTCCTTTGTCCCCCTTCTACCGATCGCTATGCATCAAGTGTTGACAAAGGAGGACGAAGCAAATAATGAACCTTATATCGACAGCAGATCCCACCACGTCGATTCTAATGAGGTTCAGACAGGCTCTACACTGGAAATCGACCTCACCTTACGATCCGAAGATGGTATAGAAGTCGACGTAGTGCAATCGACTCCGGGTGAGCTTTCTTACATTCAATTGTAAGTTTAATACGAAAATCTACCTGTGAATTTACCAACAAACTGCTATCATAATAGCATTCCAGAAACTCCCCCTCCAAGCGAATTCGGGAGCGAAAGCAGACTGGCAACGAGCAGGGAGCAGGAAAAGAGACACCGAGGGATCAAAAGGAAACGAATGGAATCGATCCGTTCTGTTGGGGCCGAGGAACTGACCAACTCGACGAGTGTCCCGAGTACGCAGCTCCATATGAGTGCTCTATTAGCCCTGGGGCTGACTGTAAAGCAGGCTGCCTTCAAATCGAAGAGGACAATGTCCTGTGCAGCTCTCCTCCCCAGAGCAAGCCGCGCCAAACGCCAAACCCTTCCTACGAAACAACGAAATTAAAACCTCTACCTCCTGGAGCACCTCGCGTCATAGAGAAGAAGGGACGATATACGATTCGAAAAGGCATTCGCATTCAAGATTATCGAGTCCCGAATCCTAATCCATTGCCCTACCCTGCGTCGCCACAGAGTCCCGAATTTCAGTGTCGCGATGGGTTCGACGAGAAAGAAGCTCTGCTTGGTTACCCTCAGCCCATGAATGAGCTATCGAGGGAAGCCGGAAGGACAAAAGAAACTTTAGTGCCGTCACTCCATCTACCAGGGAGAGGATGTCGACAAACCAGGAGCCCATCCCTTGGCACCACGGGAGACCAACTGGAGCTGTACTATACCTAACTAGCGCGTGTGTATAAAAGGGGATGAGCGAGGCTAAAGTAGTCGCAAGATGCATCCAGTGCTGGTCTATGGTAGGGGTATCTGCATGTCATTCTCTTGAACTCAAGAACACTACCCTCAATTAGAAACAATTGGAACCCTACACCCGCCCGAACGCCTTTTCGGATGATACAGCCTTCCGATACTACTCCGTCTATTTCGCTCCCTTGCCCTTGGCCTCGTTTTCTCCAAGCTCACGGATCAGCACTGATGTCTGGCCCGCGCCGTTATAGTCTTCTTGACCAGTCTCGAAGCCCGGACAGACTCCAACAGCCAGATATTTGCCGTCACTCGAGAAAGCAAGGGCGGCGACACTGTTGGGAAACTTCTGGTACTGTTTTAGTCGGCGCTTCGCCTCAGCATCCCACAAAGCAGCAGTTCCGTCACCGCCTCCTGACGCAAACGTTCCGTGAACAGGATGGAAGGCCAAGGCATTCACAGGATACACAATATCTCCATCGCCATCCGGTGCCGCTTGACGATGGCACTTGAACGCGTACTTGCGCGCTTGCGACTCGGCAGTGTCCTCGAACCACTCGACCGCTACTCGACCCTCGATACTGCTAGTAGCATAGCCAGCGTCGTTGGGCATGCAAGCCACCGCTCTTGTGAGATATCGAAGAGAAGATTCGCGCTGTTGCCAGGGCTGGAGATCCGTAGATCCGCTTGTGAACAAGTCGGCGATGGCCTTGAGGTCATAGATGTTGATTACACGGCCAGCCATAGCCACCACGATCTTGGTCGGGCTGGCAGCTAGCGCATGCGGCTTGCCGGGAAGAGAGACTCGTATAGGGGTGCTCGAGGGATCATCGAGGTTGTGTAGGTTGAGACTGCAGTCCCAGGATGCAGAGACGAGAATGGCTGGCTTCATGTTAGCACGAGTAGAGCAAGGGGCATGGGATGACTCACAATGCGTGGGACTATAGGCCACACAGCGCACTGGCGCAGCATGCTTGCTCAATTCTGTCTTCTCTCCAGTCTCCAAATCGATCCTGTTGAATCTGATCAGCTCCATGTGTCGAGACGCGCGCAATCGCAATCCACCGACCTGTTCACGGCCCAATCCATTCCAGCGGTAAAGGCTTCATTGTCGCTAGCCCCGAAACAGACGTCCAAGACCGGCGCCCGATGCTCATAGGTTTTTACAAGTGTCGCTTCTCCTGCCCCGCCTGCGATATCGTAGCAATACACCTTCTTATCCCATGATGAGACCAGCAGCTTAGTTCCTGAAGACGGCGCAAAGGCGATTGACGACACGGCGTCGCCCGGGGCCGGTGAGAGTTCGTACTGGGTCGCTATAGAGCTGTTAGCATGGTGCTGCGCTAATAGTGCAGAATTACCGCCAAGAACATACCGGGAGCCATGGCTGATTGCGATCTGGACGATGCAGTTGAGGTGAAGCTTTGGCTCCAATGTTTACTTTGATACTGAGTCACGTGGAGATCCGTCCCTCATCGAACCTGAGGTGCCCGCGCGCCCAGTGAACGAGCCACACCACACCCCGCCACAACCCCACCATCAATCATCACTCGTCAGTGCAAAATGTCAAAATTATGACTCTTCTCTTTGACAACCCACTCTGAAGAGACGATTTACGGCCTGATCACGAGACAATCGACCAACTACGCGTCGATATTGCCGCCACCGGAAGAACATATTTTCAGCAGGTTTTTCGGGTATTTTTCCAACCTCGACTCGCGTGCGTGCGACGCCGCCTGAGATCGAAAACCCCACCTCGACTCGAGAACCCGACCCAACCTTTGATTCCTCGACAATACCGCCAAGATGTCGTTAACAAACTGCCGTTTTTACGAGGAGAAGTACCCGGAGATCGATAGCTTTGTCATGGTCAATGTCAAGCAGGTCAGTGCCAGCCTGATCTGTCCGAAACCCTCCCATCTGACCGATACCAGATCGCCGAGATGGGTGCCTATGTTAAGCTCCTTGAGTACGACAACATCGACGGCATGATCCTGCTTTCCGAGCTTTCGCGACGACGTATCCGAAGTATTCAGAAGCTGATTCGAGTTGGCCGCAACGAGGTCGTCGTGGTGCTCCGTGTGGACAAGGAGAAGGGTACGCAGTGCAATCAGGTTGCGCGACCTGGCCATGGATATTGACGTCTAGGCAGGATACATCGATCTTTCGAAACGACGAGTCTCCCCCGAAGATATCGTGAAATGCGAGGAGCGATACAACAAGGGCAAGATGGTCCATTCGATCATGCGACACGTTGCCGAGAAGACCCTAGTCCCGATCGAGACCCTGTACGAGAGCATAGCCTGGCCTCTGAACAAGCGATATGGCCATGCCATTGATGCTTTCAAGCTCTCCATCACGTTAGTCGAGCGGTCTAGTGTATGATGGGTTATATGCTAACTTTGAGAAGCAACCCCGAGGTCTGGAATGACATCACCTTCCCCAGCGAGCCCGTCGCGGACGAGCTAAAGACGTACATCACCAAGCGACTCACCCCGCAGCCCACCAAGGTCCGAGCGGATATCGAGGTCACTTGCTTTGGTTACGAGGGTATCGACGCCGTCAAGACGGCCCTATGCACTGCCGAGGCCAACAACACAGAGGATACTCAGGTCAAGGTCAAGCTGGTTTCTCCCCCCCTCTACGTCCTCACCAGCACATGCTTGGACAAGAGTGTGGGCATCACCCGCTTGGAGGAGGCCATTGTGGATATCCGAAAGAGCATTGAGGGAGCTGGCGGCAACTTGGTGGTCAAGATGGAGCCCAAGGCGGTCACCGAGAGCGATGATGCCGAGCTGCAAGCCCTGATGGAGAAGCGCGAGCGCGAGAACGCCGAGGTCAGCGGTGACGAGAGCATGAGCGATAGCGACGACAACATCCCTGAGACCATCTAGGTCATGGCCAAACGAAACCTCTCCGGGGCAGGCTGAGTGGGCAGGACTGCTGGAGCCTTCTCGGGGTTGAACCCTGCGGGGTCGTCGGACGAGGAAAAGGGTGTAATTAGAAGCGCCCTGGCAGGCTGAAAGAAAGCATGTGGCCGGGTTGCAAAAGCATCACAAAAGTTCCGACATTCATGTAGTTATTCCGAGTAGGAAGTGGCGTCTGAAATGGCGTTGTTAACGAACAATATCATTGGTTACTTGAAGGTTTCTGGTGATGAGCTAGGGGTGTTGACATGAGCATGGCATGGGTGAAATTGAAAAAGAATACTCGGAACCTTCTGTGACATGAATATGCTGTCTTGAATAAGTTTCATGTTGTGCTTTGTATGCTTCGGAGGATTTATGGCGGGCGGATGGGACTAGCCGAGAAGAGGATAGACGCCGAGACATGGTATTTCTGCATTTGGAGCCTCAACTCTACACTCACAACCAGCACCACGAGACACTTTATCTCACAGAGATATGTTCAATACCACCAATATTCACACTCAACAATAGGAGAGGGCACCAGCAATGTCTCTCGGCTCAGCATGGGCGCGGTTGAGAGGCGGCTCTCAACCTGGCGTGGTCAAGTCAACAGCGTGGAAGCTATTCGGCTTTGCGACCTGGATTCCGGTCATCGCCATGTTCAACTTGCACGTCGCCGAGCTGACATTTGTGGACGGTGCATCGATGTACCCGCTCATGAATGACGAAAAGGACTCGACGCTGCGGCGGGATGTAATTCTGAACTGGAAGTGGTCGCCTCAGGAGAACCTGGTGAGGGGGATGGTGGTGACGCTACGGTAGGGAACTATACTTGTTCTCACAGAAGGCACTGTAGAATTAACATGTAAAAGGAGTCCCACGCATCCCGAAGTCATCGCCGTCAAGCGCGTGGTGGCGCTAGAGAACGACGTGGTCAAGACCAAGGCGCCGCATCCGCTGCCGACGGTGCGAGTGCCGCAGGGCCACGTGTGGGTGGAGGGTGATGGGCCTCCTGGGTCGAGCCTGGATAGCAATACTTATGGCCCAGTGTCGAAGCAGCTGCTGACGGGGAGGGTGACGCATATCGTGTTTCCGTTCCGCAAGTTTGGGGCGATCCGGTGGTGGGAGCATCAGCGGCCGTTGGAGTGAGGTTGAATGGATGTCTATGATATGATGTGAAAATAGAAAGGTGTACGATAAGTGTAGATAAAAGATGGACGCATCCTAAATACCATTAAACCATGTTCCTATGTTCTATTCTAATATCTGTCTCACTCACTCATTCTCACCAAACATCTCAGCGACAACTCCTGAGTGGCGGCGTCAAGTGGCGGAAGAGTTCCGGGCTGTGATAAGATAAGAGCAATGGAAGGTAAGAAATTCTTTTGCGAGCGAAAAACACGAGAATATTAATAACCCCCGAAGTCGACTATGATATTAGGTTAAGTTTATGAAAAGATCATCATAAGAGTATTCATATCCTCATCCTCTATATAGTCTAATTCCTTCATAATTTATCACAAGTTTAGACTTACTATAGCCTAAGAACATCGCCAAGTTCCCGTGTTTTTTGGCCATGGGTTGGGCTGGCTTGCGCTGTTTCCGGGTGTCCATGAGCCAATTAGACCACTCAGAAGCCACTGAACTTGCCCACTACAGCGAAAAGCCCAGCGGTTCGGGGTCCGGCAAGCAAACCGCCGCAATTGGAGATTGGGTCGGATCTAAAGCAACAAAATTCTCGACAATCCACTCGACTCTTATCTATCTACGACCCTGCGACACCCGGCCTCTCTCATTCAACAAGCACCACCACAGAGCGATCCCTCGTGCTGCTTCGCTCCTTCCTCTTGGGATCCTCTTTCCTTTTATTTGCTTCCGGGCTGTTCCGCCTCAGGCCGTGACCAGCTTCCCTCCGCTGCGTTGCGTGCCGTCGTCTTCGATAACCCCCGAATTCCCTCCCCGGACATGCCCTTGGGTCTTCAACAAGACTCGAATCTCGTCTTCGCCCCTAACTCGACGACGACGACGACCGAAGGATCGACGTCATCCGCAAGCGACTTTGCGCCCTCCCCTGAGCATCGCCATGCCGGTTGGACAGGCCGTCGCTTGGATAGCAGTGCCGGGCTCGCCATTGACCAGAACATGACCAACGAAGATGTCGAGTCCGAGGGCCGACCGCCGTATCTCCATGTACGTTTCCCCGAGAGGACAAATCCGCGTCAAATCACCGACCGTTTCCGACATGTCCGAACCCGAGCTGCGCTAACACGTCATTGCAATGGCAGGCTATGATTGCGGGTGGCATTGGAGGATCAACCGGCGATTTGCTCATGCACTCGCTCGACACCGTCAAGACGAGGCAGCAGGGCGATCCCCACGTCCCCTCGAAATACACATCGCTGGGCCAGTCCTACTACACCATCTGGAGGCAGGAGGGTATCCGGCGGGGTCTATATGGCGGATGGATTCCTGCGCTCGGTGGTTCGTTCCCCGGCACCGTCCTGTTCTTTGGGACATATGAATGGAGCAAGCGATACTTGATCGATCATGGCGTTCAAGCGCATATATCCTATTTATCAGCGGGTACGGCGACCTCACGCGACTCAATTGTTGTCGATTCAGCGCACTAACAGAACCTTGATAGGCTTCCTTGGAGATCTGGCCGCCTCCATTGTCTACGTCCCCTCTGAAGTCCTAAAAACCCGGCTCCAGCTCCAGGGGCGGTACAACAACCCCCATTTCATCTCGGGGTACAACTACCGCGGCACCCTGGACGCCGCCCGCACAATTGTCCGCACCGAGGGCGTCCCCGCGCTCTTCTACGGCTACAAGGCCACTCTCTACCGCGATCTTCCCTTCTCCGCCCTCCAATTCATGTTCTGGGAGCAGTTCACCACCTGGGCCCGCAAGTACAAGCAGAGCCGGGACATTGGCGCCCCTCTTGAGCTGCTCACCGGTGCCGCGGCCGGTGGTCTCGCGGGCGTCATCACTTGTCCCCTCGACGTGGTCAAGACACGCCTGCAGACGCAGGTCAACGCACCCGCTGATGCCCGGCCCTCCAAAGACCACCACGCCTCCTCCCAAGTTCGACACATCTCCACCTCCTCACCAAACACCCACCGACCCCGGCCAGGCGCCATCGCCCTCGAAACCTCGTCCGTCTTCACCGGCCTGCGGGTCATCTACCGCACCGAGGGTGTGGCCGGTTGGTTCCGCGGCGTAGGGCCCCGCGGAGTATGGACCTTTATCCAGAGCGGCTGTATGCTGTTCCTGTACCAACGACTCCTTCGACAGCTAGAGGTATTAATGCCTGTTGAGCACGAAGACATGTAGACATCTCCACACATACATTACCCCTTTTACACGTGACCCCTTATTCTTACCTTGTCGTTACTTTTGCTACATGATTTTGCTATTTTTTCACACGCGCTCGAAACGGCCAAAAACGTCTCCCCCCTTTTACCCCCATGTCACTCGATAGAGGAGAGTTCCTCCCTTGGAAGAGATGAATTGTGATGGTCATATATGTACAGATAGAGAAAGAGACGAGTGGGGCTGTGGGCAGTCGTCATTGTTGGGCGTTGGGAAATAGAAGGGTTTGGCTGATGAGACATATCAGAACACGATCATAGAGACAGAGAGGGTGAAGAATAAAGCCTCTCGATTCACTTTGCAACCGGGATTTGATCGAATGCAGTGACTGACTTGTTACTATTCTAGCAGGGCAGAGTTGCTATCATCGGCAATTCAGAGACCTTGTAAAACTTCAAATGAATATCAAGTTATCCGTCTGGGTAAAGTAGCAAAAAGGGGGGTATCAACAGAACGCTCAGAGCAAGAGTCAGGGGTATAAGACATAACAACTCGTATAAAACATATAGCAACAACGAGAGGCAAAGAACATGAGCTTTGCGATTCCAGTCACCTAATCACTGTCGACGCATCAGGCATCGGGGTCGCTGTCCTCCAAGCAAGGCAACTCCTCAAAGTCTCCAGCACGCGTGCGTAGTTCGTCGCGGGCCAGACACACGGCGATGGCGATGGTCAGGGCGTTCCAGACGCTCTGGTGCTCGTCCTGAAAGTCCACTTGGACTTGGTAACTGACATATGCGTCGGGACCTTTGGCGGAGTCGGTCGTAAGGAGGAGGACGGAGGTGTTGAGGATGAAGAGGCCATAGACGACGGGAGGATGACGGCGGTAGGTGTGTTTGCCAGGCGTTTGCGGTTCGTCGAGAGATGTTGGGGGAGAAGGGGAGCGCGGAGATGGTGGTATTCTTGAAGTTGGGGCTGTGGCAGGCGTGGGAGGCTCCGGTGCTGCCTTCACCTCTATGGTTTTGGTCTTCTTTCGGAGAAGTTTATTCTGGTTTTCCTTCCGTCCTTCTTCATGATTCTGAAGTAACTCGTCAACATCAACCCCATCAGGGCCATGGAAGAGCCGAAGCTTCTTATATCCTGGCTCAACCTTGACCGCGGAACCATGGCTTGGCATCTCAGACAAGAGCTCGTCAACACGAAGATGTGAGTCACGCCGTCTCTTAGTAGGCGTAGACCACCTGCTCAGTGATAGCGACGAGTCATCTGGCTCAATCTTGATCATTGGGGAGGCGAAGATGGCTGGCTTGAGAACATCCCAAAACTGCGGGTTTCTATCCTCTCTGAGAAACTCGCGCTGCAGCTTGGCGAGCGACCTCATGCGGTTCTGGATATACTCGGTGATTTCGTCCTCTGGCATTGTCGTGTCGACGATCTCGGTCATGATGTTGGGTACGATGCGGAGGTGGAGGTAGTCGCCGTCCTGCGCCGCCCAGTTCAGGAACTTGTTTAGTTCCCGCTTGATGAGATGCGCGACCTTGCTCCGGAAGCCGCTCTGTATCGTGGTCCTGGCCTTTGCAGTAAGGTCGATCAGACGGGTGAGTGCCATGGTTGCTGCGGGAGTCAGAAGCGGGACACTTGTTGGTATAGGAGAACCTACCTCGAAAATCCTTCGAGTGCGCATAGATGATGGGAGGGAACTCGTCCGAAGTCTGGAATATGACATCCGAAATCGGCACACCGCGAAAGTCGACATCCCATGTTGTAGGCAGCATCGGAAGATCCTGACGCATGAACAGAATCTCGAAGAGGCGCTCCTCGGCGGGGGCCCAGCTGCTAGCGCCGGGATATCGTTCCTTTTCTTGCTTCATTTCTTCCTCCAGGCTGATGAAGTAGGAGGTGTCGTTCTCGTCGGAGAGGAAGCTGAGTTGGGTATCTCGACAGAAACTTGGGGACCTCGACATCCCATCCACCTTTTCGTCGGTGACTCCATCATATCGTCGGCGCAGACTCGCCGGAGTCAAAGAGACCATTATGTTAGTCGGATCTTCCATGTTGGGTGTTTTGATAGCATCAGTGCGAGGAAAGACGAAAGCAGTGTCCTAGAAATATTCCCTTTTGATTTGGGAGGGGAAAGAAAAAGAAGGCCTTGTGTCGCCCCGGCAGAAAAGAAGTGGAAGTGCTGTTCACTGCAAACGACTGCCACCTGGAGGCACCGTTGCGACCATGTCTCTTGCTATCAAGGTCGCAAATAAGCCCACGCTTCAATTATTGTTAGCAAACAGACCATATAATGAAATTTCATGAATAAAAAAAAGCCAATGTTTTCATCAGCAAATTTTAGCATTTTGCCATGAAAGATGAAAGATGCTCAGCTTCTTGTTCTCTGGTCTAAGTTGTATCGTAAAATAGGGGTGCGTTCATCACTTTGCTAATCGCACCCCTACGGAAGTTCTCTTTCGCCGCCAAAGCCAATCAGACGTCAGTCGTCGAAATTCTCGACGTCCCAGCTCAACCGTCGCGACAACCTTCAAATCGGGCACAACGACGACCATGGCCGAGGTAGCAAAGACGGTGGCCCGTCAATTGCCCGGCTTCAAGCTGGGACAGAAGCAGGTTTTCCTGTCAGTCGCCTCCCAATGCTCCATCTTCCCCCTCCCGTGCCATTCTGACCGTTTGATTTTCCCCTTCTTCTAGGCCCAACCATGTAATCACCTTCCTACGAAAAGAGCACCTCCCGCCAAACGAGGCCTGCTTCCAGGTCCCTCTAAGGTTCACAAAGTTCGATCTCCGAGACTACCTCTGGAACCTCTACAACGTCGAGGTCACCAAGGTCCGATCATACGTCAAGCAACAGCCCCTCACCCAGCGCAATCAGCACTCTCGCTCGTGGTACCGCCCGCAACCCCTCAAGGTCATGACGGTCGAGCTGGCCAAGCCCTTTCAGTGGCCCGAGCTACCCACAGATACGCAGCCCTGGAGCAGTCAGCTGTTCAAGATGCGCGAGGAACTGATGGAGAAGCGCAACGATGAGCACATTCAGCGACAGCGGTTCAAGATTCCTCTGAAGAGCAAGGAGCCTTTGACCAAGGAGAGGCAAGAGTTGGCGGATCTGGCCAAGAAGTTGGTGTCGGGCGAGGAGAAGTGGACCAACGACGTTGTTCTCGACCCCAAGTGGGACAAGATCCTGGAGAAGGAGAAGGCCACGGATGAGGCTCCAAAGGAGGCATAAAGAGTGCGCAGGTCAAATGATAAAAGGCGCAAGATGACCTGGGGGCTTGGGATTGCAGGCCACTGTTAATGAAAGAGATGGTGATTCTACGAGGGAGGGCGAACCTCTGTAGGATAAGCGAGCACCAGATATGTACATTATTGTAACAAGTCTTGGATGACAGGCGATGCATGATGGGCGGTCAAAACTATAAGCGCAAATAGACGCTGAAATCTCCCGCACTTCTATACACCCTCTATCTCGGTCCAATGCTCAGGCTGTTGGAAGCGCAAGACCTCGTCCCCCCAGCTCCACCAACCAGCGGTCAAGTTACGAGCAAAGATCTCCAGGCCAAGAAAACCTTCCCCAAGGATAGGTTGGAACAGGCCTCGCAGGTTGGGTTTGCGCGAGTGAACGTCGGGAACTGCCACAATGACCTTGGGTTTGAGACCATCGGGTTTCTTACTGCCAATTCGTTTCGCTATGATAAGCTTCTCCCATGGCTTCCTCCACGTCGACTCGATATCAAAGAGCGGTTCACCTGAAGTAGTAACCTTGAGCCACGTCCACTCGGTCACAGCCTCCAGGCCCCATGTAGCAAACAAGCCCGTTGAGGAGGTTAAAAAGTCATGAATGCTAGGCTTGTTAGTGATCCAGACGGCAACGAGTCCGTCTGAGGCGAGGTGCGATGCCAGAGGAATCTGTAGCAAGAGACTGCGCATCTCATCAAGATTTGAGACAGTAGCATACTTGTCTGTCTTCCTCCTTGCAGAACGGTTTGGCCAGGGCGGATCCAACACAACCAAGTTGAACGTCGGAGCCGACATGTGAAAATGGTCACGGAGGGACTCAATAGAGCCATGAAGAGGCTCGGCCTTATCTGGGAGCAGGGGCGGCAAAGTGGATAACAACGGGGGCTGCTGCGGTTGAAGGACACGGGACCGGTGGAAGGGCCCAGAATATGATTTAGCCAGATCCTCTAGGGCGCTGCTGACGGTTGCAGCGGTCATGAGCTCAGCGAGCTGGGCAGCCGTAGACGCGAGTGCCGACGGATTATCTTGGCCATGTCGCGGCTCTGGGGTTGGATACGGACTTGCGGGGGGTTCCGCCGAGACGATGCGACGGCGGGGGATCTGAGATGGGAGAACCTGGCTCTCTTCCAGGGACGTGGGGATGTCGAGGACAACGATGCTCTTGTCGATGCTCTCGAAGAGCACAGACGAGCGTCGGCAGTTGGCGTTATCATCGCTGCCCTGGAAGCTTGTGGCCATGGCTCCCAGATCTGTACCCCGAATGGCGGTTCTTGTTCCTGAGGCTTGGGCTTGGCTTGTCGAGCTCAATTGGTCCAGTCTTCCCGCGGTTGGGGTCGACGTTTGCGGCGAGATTCGGCAAACCTCGGCTCGGGCATTAGTTACCGGAGCCGTGTAACCCTTTCCAGCGGGTTTCCAAGGTTTCCAGTGGACTTGCTCACTGAGACGCACACCCATGCATCGTTGAAGCCCCCCCAGATTTCTTTGCTTCTGGGGATTTTGTTCCGCGGCGTGACCACCTCCAAATTTGTGGGGGAAATTGTTCTCGGCCACTCAGCGGCCTCTGACCACTGAGCGTCGGTTTAATGACGTTCCTCCTGCCGCTGACAGCCGGGGAAATTCTGCCGCTTCTCCAAAACCTCCCATCTCCGAACTTAACCCCCCGCAACGAAAAAGATCTCTTCTCCCTTCATCCTCTGCCGTCGGAACCTCGAGAATCGAATTGACCCCCCTCGACACACGATCCCTCTTCGACTCTGCCACGGAATGTCACGTCCGTAGGCCACGAATCCGTCCGCCAAAGTCAGCCACGTGCTGGTCGATTTGGGGGGAATGTCCTCCGCTGACGCTGCTCACATAGAGCATGCCTCGATGTCCGAACTTGCGCAAAACACCAAGTCCCAAGGCCACGGCGCCGCCGAGGTCCTCAATAAGTCGCGAAAAGAGCCTTCTGTGTGCCCGACGGACGAGGAGGCTGTGACACCCAAGCGCACAACGCAGAGTCTTGACTATGTCTGGAGATCAGGAGTGGCCGGCGGCTTTGCCGGATGTGCTGTGAGTACTGGAAACGAATGCGATAAGAGTCGTGCGCATTTCTCGCTGACTGTTTATTGTGTAGGCCAAAACTGTCGTTGCGCCTCTTGACCGGGTAAAGATTCTCTTCCAGGCCAGCAATCCCCTTTTTGCCAAGTACACGGGGTCCTGGTTTGGCGTCGCAACCGCCATGAAGGACATTTACAACTACGAGGGCGCCCTAGGACTATATCGTGGGCACTCTGCGACTCTTCTGCGAATATTTCCCTACGCTGGCATCAAATTCCTCGCCTATGAACAAATCCGAGACGTTATTATACCCCGAAAGTCACATGAGACCCCGATGAGAAGATTGCTCAGTGGAAGTTTAGCAGGTGTGACATCCGTCTTCTTCACATACCCCTTAGAGGTCATCCGAGTACGGCTGGCTTTTGAGACAAAGCGTGAAGGTCACTCCTCGCTCACCTCAATATGTCGCCAAATCTATAACGAACAGCCCGTACAGAAATCTGCAACGGCCCGGTTGCCCAACGCCCCAGCCCCGGTTTCGGCGGCGGCAGAAGCAACCGCGGCTACAGTGCAGGCCGTTGCTCCCCGAACGGGGCTTGTCAACTTCTACCGAGGCTTCACTCCTACGCTTCTAGGCATGGTCCCGTATGCGGGTGTGTCATTTTTAACACACGACACGGTTGGGGATATTATGCGGTCTCCATCCTTTAGGGAATACACTACGTTGCCAAAGAAGAAGAACCACCCTCCGGGAAAGCCAGCTCCTTTGCGGTCATGGGCAGAGCTCTGCTCTGGTGGCATCGCAGGTTTAATTGCACAGACTGCATCTTACCCGCTTGAGGTGATCCGGCGACGGATGCAGGTTGGCGGCGCGGTTGGTGACGGCCGGCGGCTGCGTATCGGCGAAACTGCCGCCATGATCCTCCGAGAGAGAGGCTTTACCGGCTTCTACGTCGGCTTGACGATCGGATACGTCAAGGTGTTCCCTATGGCGGCAGTCGGTTTCTACACGTATGAGCGCATGAAGCTTGTGTTTGGCATATAGATGCTTTGGGCAAGGGGGATTATCTTGGGTTGGCGTTGACGGAGTCATTGTGCGGAATGGCATGCGGAATATATCTCCTGGGAAAGGGCTTGGCTTGACTGTTTTAGGAGAGAGGGCGTGCTGCTAGATGATGTAACATAGAGTGGTGGTGGCTTCTGTAGGTTCGAAGGTTCACATGACGATCAAATATCCCCAGTCAATATCCGGCTCATGGCTTTACTCTTTTGATGCTGGCCGCGCCCTGCGATGACAACATTGCTCGCCACGCCTCCGAGAAGGAACGGCGGGCTCCGGCCAAGCTACAGTTTTGCCAATCGCCTCAGCCTCCACAGAAAGCGAAGGCTTCTCGAAGTCTTACTTGATCTGGCTTCCCGGTGTCTGAGTTGGATATTACTCAGCAGGGCGAGGAGAGGTCGGTCCCAACCCTAAGACCCGGGAGGTGGGTGATCGACACGAACCGGTGGTCCCCGAGGTCGGCGCCGTTGGAGAGGCTAATGCGTTTCCCGGGAAAGGGATTACACGTGCCCAGCATGTTTCTGGGTAAAGCTTGGACGAGGCTCCTTGTAGAAGGGCGTGGACGTAGGCTGATGGGCGCAGAATGGCCATGCGTGACTGGATGGGGGAATAAGAACTACCATGGCCGTTTGGCTTCTAGAATATGGGGTTGTAGATGGCAAGTATCCGGTACATTGCGGTGAACTCGCCCCAAACTCTTGCTGATGGATTATGTAAATCAACCGACCCTGCTTATAACTCAGCCCGTTGATGAAGGAAGACGCCTCGCACCTTCGCGGATAAGGGGGTTGGAAATTGAGCTATTCGTCATACGAGTCTACTATATCAGTTTAATGAAGCGGGGGGGGAGAATAATACCAGATGATGACCATAACGCGGGCGTTTTGATGCTGACCTTGGTGTTTGTGTGATGTCGTGATGTCGAATTGCTGGTGTATTGAATGACGTACTGGCTTGCAGAGTGGCCTGAGGGATCGCCCATCAACGCAACGAGAGAACAGAGACCACCCGTGTTCGATTGCCGGAGCAATGATTACTCTGAGATATCCAGAATTTGCCTCGACATTACTCGACAACAAATATCAATTTGGAATGCCGCGGTCAATGACATTCCCCATGCAATTTGCTTACCCTACAGAAACGGCTATAACGGGAACGACGGATGTTGCGGGTCAAGATAACCAAACGACTCAGGCCGCACACGACCGGGAAATGAGCAAATTCTTTTACACCACTTCAGACACTTTAATTACGCTATCCAATGGGGTTCTGCATGATATGCAAAGCCAAAAAAAAAAAAAAAAGGGCGATCTGCAACGGTTGTTGATGTCGGGACCTGGCCAAGGTTGAGGAGGGAATGCAGGCTCGTGATTGGCTGCGCGGCTTTAACAAGCCCCCCCGGAAGCTAGGTGAGCTTCCCCCAAAAAATGCAAGCCTCTCTTTCAGCCTTTCATCTTCAGCTTCACTCCACCTTGACTCTAAACCATCAACCAAAACCAGAAAGCGCGTCGCCACCGTCGCACTTTGACGATCCCCTAAAACATCCCCCCCCCTGCTATTATTACCGGTGAAATCAAGTCAGCTTCCACATCGCCACCGGAGCTCTTTCAATTGCGCCTCCGGCTTCACGCGCACCCCCCATCATGGCGTCCGCCGCCGACTTCGACGGCCTCGTCCTCCTCCGGGAGTCCATCTCCTCCAGCGCGCCCTTCATCCCGAGCGCATCCGCCGACGCCTCCGCCCCCGAGGTAGTGCTCTCACAGGCCACGCATCTGCGCTTCCCGAACCAAAACGTGGCTGTCCCCATTGACAGCCCGACGCGCTTCGTGTCGCACGACAAGCCCGTCGACCTGCGCAGCATCTACTTTGCCTGGCTGAACCGCGAGGTCGCCATTCCAGAGTACAATGCCTCGGCTACAAAGCTCAACGATGAGCTCGCTGCCGCGGGCGGCGTGGGCAAGGTCCAGAACTTGGGGTTCATCGAGCGGTTGGATCTGATCACCTGGCTTGAGGGTGCCAGCGAGGAGAGTGAATACATCAAGCCTGCCACCGGTGATAAGGATGCTGCTGCTGCTGGGGCGACGACGACGGCTAAGACGGGCGCCGTGTCTTCGACCGCTCAGGCGCGGTCAGGTCGTGGCACTATGGACCCGAGGCTGGCGGGCATCTACAACGGCGAGCGACGGATGGGAGACCGCAACACGGTCCTCAGGGGTATCAAGCCCACTGTATGTATTGACCTTCCCTCGAAACTATCCAAAGACCCCAAACTGACTTTTCCAGGACTTCTCCCATGTGCGCAAACTCGCCGTGCCCTTTATACAGAAGAAACCTCAACCCACCACCTCCAGCATCCCCAGCAATCCATCCTTGGCGCTTAACCAAAAAGTTCCCACAAGGCGGCCAGACCCCATCATTCTTCTCTCTCCTTCCGCGTCTTCCCTCCTCCGCCTCTCCAACGCGCGCTCTTTTCTCGAGGATGGCAGGTTCGTCCCCGCCGACGCTGGTGGCTCCACGGCCACCATGCTTCACGTGCAGCGAACCATTCGCTCCGTCGACCCCAATCGCCCGCTTCGCTTCATCCTCGTCGAGGGCTCAGAGCAGTTCAAGCCCGAGTATTGGAACCGCATTGTCGCGGTCTTCACCACGGGTCAGACGTGGCAGTTCAAGAACTACAAGTGGAGCGACCCCAATGAGCTGTTCAAGCACACGCTCGGCATCTTTGTCGGCTGGCGGGATGATCAGGCCCCGGATAATATCCGCGGCTGGGGCCACCGCGTTTTGTCTACTGGCATTGATCGTTGGCGCGGAGAGGGCCATGATGCCTCGCGCTTCCGCGATAAGGAGGTCGTGGAACACATTTGGCGAGCTATCGAGGAGAATATGCGTGGTAGGGGCTGGAGAAAAGATAGGGCTCCTAGCTCGATATAAACTCGGGGATCCTAGCCTAATCTACTATACAAGTGGCATTGGAAGGGAGGGGCATGGTGGAATGGGATATGGATTTGCAAGAGTGTTCCCTATATGTACTAAACTCCAACTCGAAGGAGGCCTGGGAGTGTAAAAAAGCGATGGCGTTTGAACGGTTCTTGCTATGTAGACATATCTTCAACAGTCTGGTTGTGGGAAGAGATTCAAGAGGCTTGGAAATCTAACAACCCGGGACAATTGACACATCATATTTGCTCAAAGGCGGGCAAGGAGCAGTTGGTCCTTGTGTGAACCGTTGGCGCCTCTTACGGAATGATGTCCTCTTCTCTCCCTTGCCCTGAAGTCAGACAGTTCACTTGAGGGGGACATTCCTAGGACATTGCTTCCCTCCAATGGCGGCACCCCTGCTCCGACTCCGCGAAAGCAATGACAAATCCCTGCTTTGGATACAACACCGCCTCCGCGATACACAAAATGCGAGCTGTCAAGTTCCCCTCCAGGGCTGAATATGCTCCGAGGGGATGCACGGCGGGCACACCGAATATCCATCACACGCACACCCTCCCCCCCCCTTCGCGAGTCACATCCTGAGCCCAACCACTGGCTCTCACTCAACGGTTCTGGCACACACAAGCTTTCCGCCAAGTTGGAGCTATCTCAATGGCGGGCGCTTGCAAGAGCCGTGAGACTGTAACGCTGCAGCTGCAGCTGACACAGACCCGTGGGGGAAGCTAAAGGGGTACAGTACCGACAGAGGGAGTGAAAGACTCCTCTCCTCTTGGCCACGGTTGCAGAACCTGCCTGCCCCAAGCTCAGGTGCCGTGTCCCGTCCGTACATGGTACATTGGATCTAGTGGCCTTGGGAAGGCGGCAGCATGCTACATTGATGATGGATAGTGGGCGACTTGTATGCAGGATGAAATCGGGCGGCCTTAGATTTGCGTCGTTCTGGGAACGAAGTCATGGCCGCGGTGTCGAGATAACCAAGAATAGCTCGACCTGAACTTCCTCCGGGCTCAGTCTATTTCTCTTGGCTGATTGATAGCCATGTAAGAATGTGCCGTGCCAGTTCGTGACGAGCCGGGGTTCCCCACACGGCAGAGCTGTCAGCTATCCCGAGCCCGCGGAGGACGTCCCGAGATGAAGAATCGACTTGACGCTCGAGCTGGTTCTGGGGATAGAGAACCAGAGCCTCGGGAAGATGACCCAAGGAGCAGGCAGCCCCACGCGGCAGTAGATTTGTAGATACGGTTTACAGGCCAAGGAATTCGTTTTCCCGTTGGCGTGTAAACAAGCATCACTTCTGAGCGACGGTTCTGAACCGATCTATCCGCAAGGCAGACTAAAAATCGTCAGGAGATCGACGTGACTCGCATGCTAACTTAGCATCTCTCTCCACATGGGAGCCACGCCGTGAAGACCAAGCTCTCGGTACTGGGAGAAATCTCGGCTCGGTCAACGCAAGCAATCTCGAAAGCACTCGTTATCAAAGTTTCCAATATGGCACGCACGCCTCCCACAAAACGACGATCTGAGAAGACCTAGAGGCGGCTGTGGAGTTGCTCCTTGGCAAATCGCGAGGTCGGGGAGGAGCCATCAGCATTGTGCTGGACTCGATCGCCATCTTGCTCTTTCCGGATAAGACGAAGGAGCTTGCGAGCTGTGGGTGAAGCTATGCCGTCTTGTAAGTGCACAGAAGCCGTGGGTCAGGGGTGAACTTGGACAGAGGCGGTCGGAGACGCGGCGCCCGCGCCATGCCCACTTGGTGGCCGGCGGGATAAAACGCCGTCGAGTGATGAAATGGCACCATGGATTCCCGTGGTGGACTTTGTGGAGAGAAAACGGGAAACGCTTGAATGAAGCTGAGCACGGTTTTCAGCCCACGAGGAAAATAGGGGTGAGAGTCATTCGCGGTGGGGAGTTTAGATCGCTGCCATGTTGAAAGAGGCTGGAGTTGAAGCCAACAGTTTCTGAGAGCCATCGGCGAAGGCGAAAGCCGCTTGCTCAGTGGCTATATCCAAAGCCGGGGAATAGGCAGTATAACCAACCACCCACCAATTGCTACGTACCGTCCTGTAGTAGCAGGCCCGAAAAGACCCTCGGGGTAATTGACAAGGTCGAGTTTAGGGGCGCTTGAAGCCTCAAGTCAAGGATGCTGATACTGCATGCTCGTGTGAGACATTCGTCCCCGTAATGCAGTTTGCACGCGAAATGCCAAATAACAATGGGATTCCTGCCTGGCCAGATCTCCGCCAAAGAGCATTGCATCTGACCCAAGGGCTGCCCACGTCCACGTGGTGATCGAGTCAACCGGCGCTAGCCACGGCGTCGACAGCCAGCCTCTCCAAGCCATCTCCAGCCGGCTACTACGTGCTGCCATCCCTCGGCTCAGCTGCTCCAACCGAAAAAGGGAGCACATCAACTTCCGCCTCTTGCGTCGCATTGTGGCTTTCTTCAGATCATTGTGTCAATGCGCAAGGAACAGGCACACGAGATGTCGTCAAGCCGCTTCTCGGGACGAAACATGGAGGACGGAGTACGCCGCACAAAACCCATGTCGATCTCGGAAGAGGGGTCGTGAAAAGGGGCTGGCGGGCTTCAAGCAGGGGACAAGGCCATGCTTTCGAGTGCCGTCCCACGTGAGAAGCACGCCACGTATGGGGATGGCGTGCCATCCAAGGCTGGCTCATTTTAACGATGCGCCGTCTTTGTGGTCAGCCAGAACGGACAGGGCAGGAAGCCGGTCCGGTCGTTGATGATCCCGAGGCCGTTGCCGTTCTCTGAGATTGTACGATGCATCGGAGCAGGTGCTCGAAACGGTCGTAGGGCTAGAGGTAGAGACGGCCGCGAATCGAGCTTTAGCTGATATGGCATGCGGTCGGGGATCTGTCCACGACGAGACAGCCGGTAAGCAGCCGGTCAGCAGCAAGCAGGAAGCGGCATTTCACCACTTGTTGTGCTCCAAGTCCCAGAAGAGCGGCCGATTCATCCTGTCAAGCCGGTAGACATTTGGATATTCATTGCTGCCCAAGGTTTTTTTTGTCCACCTTTTGTTTACCGGGTGCTCCTGAGTTTACTGAAGCACATTGTGGATATTTTCGTCCTGGAAAGGTTAGAGGGATCTGTGTTGTGTTCCATGATCGTTCGCTCGTGGGTTTCCAGGTTGTTGGCACATGGCAAAGTACTTTGTACTTCGCGTGGCAGGTAACCCGACGACGGGAGGCCAGGGATCGAATCAAATCGGCAGAACTGAACCCTGCAAACGTGCTTCTCAAGACAGCCACTCTGTCAAGGACTTGTGGTGATTGCATTGAGAAGGAACATAATGTCTCACTTAACGAGATGCCTTCTGCCTATCGTTAGTGTTCAGTTTCAGACCAGCGTTGTCGCATAACAACCGAGCGTCACTGGATTGAAGTGTTTTGGTAGCTCGTCGTTGTGACACATATCCTTATCATTAGGAGTATACGCTGCCTCGGTTATCGCACAGGAGAGCAGTCTCGAGGTGACGCTGACGCTGACGCTGGCGCTGACGCTTGCCCTGAAAAGATAGTTGGCTGTAATGACCGGGCCAATACTAGGATATGCAATTGGTACGCTGGTGAACCAAAGCAATGGGTCTGCTGCTGTTCTTGTACGTGCATGCTAATGAAGCGACCCGACCCGGGACACCTGGCATGCCACATGGCCACATGGGCATCTCTAGGGACGACCAACAGTCCCGTAATGAGGACCTACTGCAGGCACGAATAGCCATCGATAATTCCATCATCTAAGCTGCGGTAGATCGGGAGGTCGTCGGGCAGATTGGATCACAGACCCTCATCTGGTTGTTTCGGCTGCAGAAGGCTGGGAGAAAAAGTAAAGAAAACCTCTTCATGACGATGACGTCCGCCTCTGAGCCACAACTGTCAACAAGTGCTGTAGTCTCATCGACATGCTGCAGGTTGCGCAGGGCCTATGGTGGCCTGGAACAAGTCGCTCGAATAGGCGTCCAAGCGACCCCACTGCTCGTGTCGCAAACGCGTGGCTTCCTTTCAAACCCACGTGGCGGGCTCCACCAGCCTAACAATCAAATGGAGCCTGGCAGGGCCTGTCACTAGCTTCACGCCCCTGTTTCCAACAAGAACACCCAAAATTGACCAAGAGTTGACTGAGAGCTCCGTGCCGAGGAATGGCGGCAATTGAAGGCAATTGCACGGCCAATGCCGTCGAAGCTCCTATACTGTTGTCATGAAGGGTCTAGTGGGCGTCTGGTTGGGTGCTGGAGCCGCTGCTGGAGCTGTCACCGCAAGCTTGTTCGCCAAGAACTAATGTAGATCGTTGCCAATCCCATCATCGATCGCATATGTCTGTTGGAGGTAATCTGCGAAAGAATCAAGAGCCGGGATTTGGCTTGGTGTGACGCTAGGCCTTGTCGTCTTTGAAAGAGATGCCATCATAGGCATGTATTGTCAATTTCCTATCGCAACCTGGAGGACGAGTTCAGCTCGACTCTGATAAAAACCCGACCTCCGATATGAAGTCCTGACTGCAATGGCCACCGCAGAAAGACAGCATAGTGTTTCAGACTGAACGTGGGGGATTTGGCTGTCTGCTGTAAACGTTCCGCACCGCGGATTTTTGTGTGACGAGCTCAGGCATGGAACCACGTGGGAATGCCGACACGACGGGAAAATGTGACCAGTCATAATCCAGGATTTGCTCAGGAGTCTTCAGCGACCCTCTGCATTGCCCCATTGGGTGCTCGCCTGGCATTGTGCCCATCATAAATGAGATGTCATGTTGGGCGCCTGAATGTCAGGAAATGTCTCTAGTGCGAACCTCAGGTGACTGCCTTCCAGCGTGGTTCCCTGGTAAGTGCGTAGCTCGCTGTACTCCAGTTGCGGTGTAAGGGTTGAATGGTTGAGGGCAACAATTCCTTTCTGGAGCCCAAACCCGATTATTTCCAGGCCTAGGGGGAAGCGGAGACTGTGGACTCCTTTCCAACATCGTTGACAAATTCTTGGTTGAGCCAATAGCGTCATGGTCTGCGGCTGTTGGGTGAGATGCACCACCATCGAGTAGACATGGACATAACCTATCCACCTGTCTAGAGCCCGAGACCATCTATCATTCTCGCCATCAGCATATCTGCTAGAACAGTATGGGGAAATTTGTGCTGTGCAAATACCTACCGCCCGCGCATCCGAAATCATGCCAGTAGACGTTGAATGGGCTGATATTTGGGGTCTTTGCCGCCCGATTTCTTCTTGGTGCTACCTTCGTTGTTGCAACCCGTTGGGGCCCTCATCTTGGATGCCGACGACTGGGGTACTCAACAGGCTTTGTCCTGGTCAAGGCGGAATATCGCGTCTCTGGTTCTGCTAGAGCAGCATAAGCATTCTCATCTTTGACCTGGACTTGCAACACGACCCGCTCGACAATGCAAGTTGTCTGGAAGCTCCCAAGGTACAGGGGCTAAGTAACTGGCGGCCAAGGACAACGGCGGCAGATCCTCCGCTGTCCTTGTTTTGCCCCCACGGCATTTTCTCTGTACCGTACGAGGACCACCACCATGAACTTGGAAAGGAGATACACTAACCATGCCCTTGTGAAGCGCGGCAGTGACTAGGGAGGAGGAGAGCGGTTAACGATTACCGTGACGCTAGTCGGTACGGGGCGTTGGGTGTCTCCTGAGCGGCTACTCCTGCCTGGAAGAATAGCGGTCGCTGAGGCTTGGCGATTCAGGATCTCATCGTTTTCTGTCAGAATCTGGGTGTGGGTGCTGGAAGCGAGGCGGAGACACCGTGAGTGGTAGAGCAAGCAAACAAGCATCCATTCCATGAATTTGCAAAGTCGAGAATTGTTGTCGTCTTTGGGTGTTATTGTTGAAGAGGTGGCGTCGCCTTACACCTTCTATCCCCAAGTGCCTGCCAAGCGGCTTGCTACTTCCCGCCTCAGGTGCCCTAGTAAACTTTGCACGTAGACCTCTCGTCATTGCTGTTCCCTTTCTACTGCACACGTCGTAGTCTTGATGGCTTCACTTCGCCTCACATTGCAAACGCTAGCTGTCGAAAATCACGTTGCCAGGTCGGCTGCTCCGAAGGAAGGATCCCGTTATTTTCTCTTCGGCGCGACTCGTGGTCGCGTGGGTGCAGGACTGGATTTTGAGTCGAGTTGAATTGCTCGGCCGGCCAAGGGTTGTGAAACGCCCCGGTCCCCAGTCGCGGGACGGATTCTACTCGAGCTTCTAGAAGCTACAGTCGCACGGAGAGCAAGAGGCGTGGACTGTGCAAATCGCAATTTCGCATCAATCATGACACCTGGCGCCTGGTCTAACCTCCAGACCGTGAACCGAGTGCGACGTGGTGATTGAGCCAAGATGCTGACAGGTTGACTAGGCATAGATTCGGCTGCGATATCCGTCGAACTAACGATCAGCGTGCTTGAGATAATCTGGAGCTGGAACCATGGGCTGGGAATACGCTGTCTACGCTGTCCTAATAGTGCATGCGACATAGTGTATCGACATACAGCCTTGACCTCGCCCCTCGAACGGGCTATTTTTGAAGGAGAAAGGTGGTGTTGCGAGCAACGCCCAGTGTCAGATATTCGGGCACCAGCAAGTGCCGGGTCGACAGTGAGGTTGGGGCTTGCTTATGGCGTTCGCTAACTCTCATTTACAAGACTATCGTCTGCCTCTCCCCCAAAGCACCGTCGATGCATGTGGTTCACAGGGCTGGACCCAAGAACTACGATGCCACAAAACTCTGTTAGAGTCAGGAAACTGGGCTAGTGCAGCTGAGCATGACAAGGTTGCTCAAGGAAGATGAAGCAAGCTTAGCATCGAGCATACAGGGCCAACAGGCCATGCCCATGCACCAAGAACGACCTGCTCTTGAGTTGGTCGTCTCGGGAGGACTCCAGCCGTTTCAAAGCGGTGTTTCAGTGTTAACCATTCTAGTTTGTTCCCGGCGAGATGGACAGGCATCAGCATCCCATCATTGAGTATCTCAAACCGGCCATTCCGACCTGCCCTCTCTCGGAGATGCCATGGAGATGCGGTTAGAGAGAAGAGCAGCCGACACCACCAGCATGGCAGAATTGCAAAGTCTCTGATTACCCAGTACGCCTTGGCAGTGTGCACCAAAACGGGCGGGTTATGATAGTGCTCGGCTGCACGCTCCGGTCCAAATTGCAGGTGACCACAGAAAAGGCAGAAGAGCAGAAGCAGAGGCGGTGCGTGGGGCAGGGTCGGGGTGGGCCAAGCCCAGGACGTGGTTGCATGGTTGCAGGGACATGGGCGTTCTCAGCGCATGGCCGCAACGTGACGAGGTGGATGGAGGCATTGAGCATGGCTACAGGGAAGTCTGTCGGCCGAATGCAGCTTAGGATGGTGGGCGGAATCCCTGGAGCCACGCGCGCTCAAGGGGGCGCTTGCAAGGTGGCTGCTCGGAGCAAAGAGGTCCTTTCACTCGCGGTGGTGAATGGAGAATATTGGCTGTCCAGTGGGAGACATGCAGGCGCACAGGAGCACACGCCGCACAACCTGGCCTGTCTTCAGTTAATATTCACTGGGAGAGGAGGGCGGATGATATGGGATAAGGGGGTATCACTTTTCTCTTCTTCCTTGCCGGTCTGAGGACTTCACTGACACACGTTATTAGGATCAGTCTGGTTGTCTGCCCTACGTTCTTTCTTTCGGCGGGGCTCAGTTGGACGTTTTCGTTCGTGTGTTTGGCGGGCTCACGTCCCGGTTCGTGCCATGCACTAGCCCGGCCCTTTGTTTCTCATCGAAAGGTCGTACAGACATGTCTCCCTTTCCCTTGTCTACCTTGAGGCAAGCGAGCATTCCATCCCAGGCGTCGCCCGCCGTAGTGCACAGCCGCCCCACTGAACAGATTGTGGAAAAAAAAAAAACCATGGAGCGCTGGAGGATCGGGCTTCTGGCTGGGCTACTTTGGCGCCAGCTTTGAATGCTTTGGGTCGCTGGGCACAATGCGATTTGCGAGGAGGCGCCCGCCTAGGCGACACCCGCCATCGTCGTGGTTGCACAGGGTACACTCGTGGAGGGCAAGCCACCGGGAGGAGTCCGTACAGGACGCTGCTTGCTGAAAATGGTGTTCCAAATGGATGATTCTGACACCGTCGAAAATGGGGGATTGGGACCAGCTTTCTTGTCGTACAAAGGCAGATCCACATTTGGATGCCAATATCAGCTTGTGCGTGATGCCGTCCGGGCTGTGGTTGCGTGTGTTGCGGGCGAGAGAGCTAGCCAGCCCAGCAACAGTCATCATCAATCAATCTCGTCTCTCGGTCAGTCAAAGTGCAAAGTGCGGAGGTGCCATGCTACCCCCGCTGCGCAGACCGCTGCATACCGCTGCAGACCGCTGCAGATCAGCAGAATTGATGCAGCATTCTGCAGAGCTCCAGGTATCGAGTGGCCCCGGGCTGTGAACCCTCAGCAAGTATCATGCCCTAACGCGTTACTCACAGCGCCTTAGTGCAGGTAGCCCCAAACGTGAGGAAGAGCGGGCGTGAGTTCGAAGGTCCCAGCGTCCAGGCCAATAATGCGAGTTGCTGGAAGCGGGTGTGGTTCCTTTGGATCCTAGCCTCTTGGCTCGTGGGCTTCTCTGGGCTGTAGCTCCACGCCAGAGTTGGAGAGCGTTTGGCCCTTTGCCAATGGGTGGCTGCTACGGTGTCATATGATTGATTCCGTGGACAAAGAAATAGAGGAGTCTTCCCATTTCATGCCCACCGACAGAGGGACGGCTGTGTTCCTGGATCATGGTCCTGCCATGTCGGAAGTATTACCGGGCTTGTCTTGTCTGGTCTTGTTATTTCCATCTGATTAGCACCGGTATTATCGCTCGTGGCCCCTCTTCTCTCTCCTCCTTTCCCCTCCCTTGACGCATTCGCAGACTCTTCCAGCGGCCGTTGCAGTCGGAGCCGAGGAGAGAGCCTTTCCCTCTCAGGTACAGTACCCGGCCACTTGAGGCGCCGGCGAGGTCTTCTGCCCGGTTAGTCATCACCTACACTACTGAGCCCCAAAGCCAATCCGACCCAATGTCAAAGGTGAGGCAACTTTTCCTTGCTACCTCCATACCATTACTCCCGCGGGTCGAGCAATTGCTCCAACCACATCTCGTCGGCTGGTTGATGCGGCTGGCAACATCCTCCTGGAGCCCGCGAACATGCGCTGAAGCAGGCAGCCTCCATGGTCTCCCGTATCACTGAACGACCCCTGTTACACCAGCTTGAGGCGGCCACAAAGTACCCGCTACCTGATCAAGATGGACTGGTTCTCTGCTCCTCGTTGGCCTGAAGCCCGCCTGTCACCGCGTCCCTTTCTCTTTGTCACTGGATGCCCGCCCATTGCCTCAGCGGAGCCCTCAGAGCCCTGGCCCTGGTTCATGACCCTTATGTGACCCGGACCCTGACCCTGGCCCTGGCCTTGGCTTGCCCGCTCTTCTCAGCGCCCAGATTAGCCCGGACGTACCTTGTACGGAGGACGGAGAACCCACCGGCTCTCAATCGCGCCCTCGTCTACGACCACCCCATCCCGTTTCACCCCATCCGCACCCCACCCTCCCCTCAAGTGCGCCCACCTCCAGGCCCGGTCTTGTCTACCTCTCTCTACCTTGCCTATCCTATCCTATTCTAATCCAACCTATCTCTCTGTGTCCCACTTCCACTCGCTGCGTCCATTGCCTTCTTATTTGAACCTTCCCGCTGCCGTCACCAAAAAACTCCCCTCCTTCTGACATTTCTCGTTCCCGTTAGATGGCCACTCTGTCGCATCCTCAAAGGTCCACGGTTCACCAGTCTGCCTCTCCCTCTGATACCCTCGACCACGCCACGCCACGCTCGTCTCTCTCGGATCGGTCGCCTCCAGCTGCTGCTCCAGCTCCTCCTCCTCCAGACGCTCCGGCTTCCACTCCCACTCCCGCTGCCTCCGTCGCTGTAGCTCCGCCCGCGCCCGCCCACGTCGCCTCGAGCAACTCCGGCCACCGTCATACTGTCTCCGTCTCGAGGCTGAATAACCGGTCGTCGACCAGCATTTTTGCCTTGGCTGCGGCTGCGTTGGACCGCACCCAGAACGCCATCGCTACAATCTCGGAGCCCTCCACCGTTCGACCTCGCCAGTCCAGCGGTGCTCTCTCGAGGCTCTCGTTGCTCACGAGCTCTTCGCCCTCGTCGGAACCTTCCAGCCCGGACAAGTACCACCGTCTTCGGAGCGCATCGAGCCACTCTCTCTTGTCTAGTGCAAACCTGGACGGCAAGCTTGCTTCCCAGGCCGCTCCGGCGAACAATCCGCCGTCCCAGCCTTACACGTCCACCGACCCGAATCACCCACCTCCCGTCAAGTCTCCTACCTCAGAGAACAAGATGCATCAGACTTCCTCGCGCTTGCTGCGCATGACGGATGATGATCGGCCGTTCACCAAGGTACGTCCTGTCGTCCCACCCAAAAATTTCCTCCTCCCCTTTTTGGCGTGACTCCGCCTGGGCCGTTTTCCCTCGTGCGCGGGTGTGTAACGTTTTGCGCCGTGCCCGTGATTGCATCTTTTTGAAACGCTGCCTCCCCGGACTCCTCCAGCTCGGCACGACATTGGCTAACACGGTTGCACAAACAGGACTTCAAGGATCTCTTCTCCACCCTCGTCGTCAGTCTGCTGCCGCTCTCGGCTCACCGCGTCCGCTTGACAAAGGTCGAGTACACTTTCCTGTCCGAGGATGCTATCAACAACCTTGGATCTCTGAAGTTCTCCCAGTCCAACCGGATGCCCGACCCCAAGGATCCCTCCCGCATTGTCACAACTACGACTACCACGACGTTCTCCATGGCTAAGGACATGGCCCGTTCTATCTGTCAACGTTTCCTTGAGGCCCGATTTATTGAATCGGCCGACGGCAAATACCAGCAGGTGTACACGATGAAGGGATCCGTCTGGCAACTAACACCCAAGGGTGTCACCGTCTTGGACCGATTCTGCGCCAGGAATGGCATCCAGCAGAAGCAGGTGTCAGAGCTCGCTAATCTTTCATCCACTCAGCTCGTTCTCCTAGAGCGAGATTCGCAAACGGACAAGCTTCTTCATGATCACGGTACGATCGAGGTCATTTTTCGCCGG
>JABFFE010000045.1:0-14661 GCA_013623625.1 Fusarium setosum | reverse complement strand
CCACCGAAACGCCTCCACCTCTCCAACTTTGCTTCCAGCTTGCGACTGCAACGAGCATCGCGCGCAGCAGTAGCCCTTGCAACCCACCCCTCGTTCCAGCGGATCCCCCGGTTGACTTTCAGCGACTGCCAGCACTTTCTCGGTGACAGCACCAGCCTCTGTGGACCCGGCCGTGGCCGTGCTGGCGTGTCGTCCGGGCCTACATCCGTCATCCGTCATCACATCTTTCTCCATATCCATCCCAGGATATCCATCCAGGGGTGGTCGGGGAGAAGTTGATTGAGGGTTATCTTTCCAAGGCAGCGCAATGTGGGCTTTTGCTTGAATAATAATTCTTTTCCCGAGGTCCATTCCTTCTTAATATTCCACACTTCCTTTTTCGCTCTTTCCGTTTTTCTCTCTGTCATCGTCCGTCATTGGTAGACGGAAGCTGCCACTGTCAACTCCCGTCGTTCGCTCTCCCACACCCCCCGTGAGGCCTTGCGCGTCTGCCACCCCATTCCCTCTAAGCTTACCACCTTACAATACGAGCAACGTCCGTCCTACGTACTTCAACTACCACCCGTCCTCGGGGATTACCAACTCCATTCTCTCGTTTCCCATCTCCTTCTCGTCCCCCGCCGTTGACGGCTTAATCTTGACCTCGCCCATCGACGACACTTTTCGACGGCCATCGTACACGTCCTTCGCTGAGGATAGGTCCTAGTCGCCGGCGACCATGGCTCCGTCCTTCCTTAACAGTCTGCGCCGCCGATCGAGGGCCAGTTTTCGAACCGATCGTTCCGCCGATACGTCAAGCGATGGTGCGGGTAGCCAAGGGACGTCGCCTTCGAGCGGCTCCCTCACGCCGCCCTCCATCGACCACCAGTCAGATCCGGCCCTCAATATGCAGGTGAAGGACCGGCAGCAGCTCCAGCGCCGACAGTCCCAGATCGCCCAGAGCCAGAGCCTCCAAAGTGTCCCGTCGCGACCCCCCATGTCCTCGAGCTCGAACCGCTACAGTGTCTCTGGCATGTCTGGCCTTGGCGCCCCTTCTATCAACGGGAAACAGAACTTGCCCGTGTCGCCGTATGCTCCAAGGCTGACCAATATTGCCGAGAATGCATGGGTACGTCTTTGGCTTTCTTCTTTCTCGTCCTCGTATCCAATTGGCTTCGTGGCGCACTCGTAAGCGCAAGCCATTTCCCCAGGGTCGTGGAGTACATCCTTGTACTCCCAAGACCCCTCCCATGAGCCTCGTTGCTGGCTATTGTGACGTCTGCTAACAGTCTTTAGGTCTACCAAAAAATCCTTCTAGTATACGGCACTATTGGTGACCCTGCCCATCATGCGGTCGACGGAACCCTCAACGTCTGTCGGCTCGATGACAACTTCCCTGCGATAAGCTGGCCCGTCTGCAGCTCACACTTCAAGGCCCTCGTCTACCTCCAGCCAGGCCCCAACAAGCTTCGATTCGAGTTCTCAAGCCCAAAGCTTGCAAATAGCAACAGCTCCAACCCGATCCACGTTTCCTACGTCACCGTCCATATGCTTCCAGTCAACAATTCTCCACCACTGCATCTCGCCATCTTGCTCGGCAAGGATTCTCCTGGAACGTTTGATGCTTCACCTGCGCGCGCTGAGAGGGAGGGCAATGGTCTGGAGACGGCTGTCAAGAAATTCAGGATGGCGGCATACCTGTGGCAGGCATTCACGTCGGAGCAGATGTGGCGGAATAAGCTTGGGCGACGGGCGTTCCGGTTTGACGAAGAGTGGACGACAGGTTCTGCCAATTACCGTGACCGAGAGAATGGCACTATGCGGTCCGAAGCCAGGGTACACATCATTCGCTCCGACAAGACTGTGGCCGAGCTCCGAGATCTCAACAAGGCTCAGCAGAACGAAAAGGCTACTCAGAAGGATGCGCTTTTCGGAATTGCCTCAGAAGCCGTCAAGAAGCACTTTAACCCGTTGCCTGGACAGAAGCTCTACGTTTCGGTTCTCCTTTTGGATGCACACTGGGACAAGGCCGCAAAAACCGTGACGGGCCATGCCGCCCTTGGAGGAGGAGATGGTGATCTACAGTTGGCAATCTTTGGGTCTCACTGTCTGCAGAGCTACCCCACGAGCTTTGAGGAGGTCGTACCGGCTTTCACAGACTGCACGCCAACGGACACCAACCATGTGGCAAACGACTGCAACGAAGCCGGTAGCTCCTGGGAGGCTGCCAACATTGGCATTGGTGCGCACCTCCACGAAACGGGCCACCTGTTTGGGTGCCCCCACCAAGAGAGTGGTGTCATGTTACGAGATTACGTTGTGCTCAACCGCACCTTTGTTTCCCGCGAGGCCTATTGTACGAGGACCAAGTCCAAGGGGGGGCTGGCTCTACAAGCGGATGAGTGTGGGTGGCACCGCCTCGATTGCTTGCGCTTCCGAGCACATCCGGCTTTCCGTCTCCCCAACGACCCTCCGATGAATCCGGATGGCAGTGTTCAAGCCTATCCTGTTGAAAATGGCAACGTCCTTGTCATGGCGGCAACGGGTATTTATTTTGTCGAGATTTATGCGGACGGTGATGATGTCTGCCACTCATGGATTGAATATCCCACCGATCAAGGATCGCCCACCCGCCAGGTGACGTTGAGCGAACATGAAGTACGTGGACGGTTGCCCGAGAACAAGAGAAAGGGCCGTGTCAAGATTTCTGTCAAGTCGTACGGAGGCGGATCGTTGGATATCGACGACTTTAAGAAGTTCACTTCCAAGGAATCGTGCGTCAAGCTGTCGAATGGAAAGAATGGATTCCGAAGCAGGAAGCTAGGGAGCTCCCAGATGGATGGAACTCAGCCGGCTGAGACTGTCTTCACCAGTGCCGTTAAACAGGAGCGGGTTCTTTCGCGGGTAATTGTCTATCATGGCATGGCTGTGGATGGTCTAGAGTTTGTCTATGATGATGAGTCAACTCAGTTGTTTGGAAAGAAGGGCGGCAAGAAGGGAGGCGACGTCTTTGAATTCGGTAAGCTCTTACGATTTGATGAGAGGCAACGATCTAACAATATCTTACCAGATGTCCGCCGTGGCGAGTACATTAGCGGTTTCTTTGTGCGGTCTGGTTTCTGGATTGATGGCGTTCAAATTTTGACTAGCCTGGGAAGAAAGTCGCCCGTCTATGGCAACGCGCATGGAGGAGATTCGTAAGTCATTTCTGCTATCTCTGAATTCCTCAGACTAATAACTGGGCATAGACACACTTTGATACCCCCGCGAGGATACACCATCTGCGGTGTCTCAGGCTCATGTGCCCAGTGGCTTGATGGTTTCTCGGTTCTTATCACACGATGAAGAGCGACAAATTCTTTTATTGCATATTTTGAACACGCAATGACGCTGGAAGAGTCTCGGGATATTGATGGATAGGCACTAATTGCGCATTGATTCAGGAAGCATGACGAGGGACTTGGCGGTCACGGCTCGTTTGCCTGAATCATGCTTACATGCTGAGACACGGCTTTCCATCTTACGGCGGCTAAAACAATGCTGCAGGCATCGTTCAGGGCACTAATCTGGACGCGGAGTTTGGGGTTAACTTCTTGTCTATTGCCTCACACGAGGCCGCACACGTCACATACAGATACACATACCAAGTTTGGAGGGACACGTACATATTATACCATCAACAGGGAGGCGGCCCCTAATCCATACACGCAGAAGACGGCGGAGACTTGAGCCCAAGTAATGTTTCGTTTTTAATTCTGATAATGTGACAATATTGTGGATGTTAGTGAGCACTCGGGTTCAGCCAATATCGACAGCCACAGTAAACAGTTGGTAGGCCATGAGAAGAAGCATCTCAAGTTTACGGTGAACAAGCGTCTGTGCGAGAGATGAATAGGAATTCGCAGATGACCAGACATGTCAAAGTGAACTGTCGGTAAGCGCTTTTCTGGCTCAAATGTGTGCCACTGAATTGGCGTCTTTGTCTGCATGTGACGATGGGAGATGACTTGCAGCGCCTGGAAACGTTGAGCGTCTAAGCCACGTAGAGGATCACGTGAAAAGCCCATCGCCACGCTAAGCGGGTCTGGGCGTAGCGCCCACAACGATGACGGCATCCCCACCCAAGCAAGGCAAGAAGTTGGCTGTGCCGAGCAGCAAACCCGCAACTGCGACGGCAATCCTCAACGTCAACCACCTCGTATCCCCGTTGGGAAACCTCTTTTCTTCCTCCCCCATAGCATCCCATTCCAGGAAACGCAACAGAATTCGATTCCACGCAGCTGCGTCTACCTTGATATCACCAGTTTTTGATTGCTCGATATCCTTTTCGGTTTTCTCGCCGATCGACGCCGCCGCTTTGCGACAGAGCTTGACCTCGACTGCGATTGCTTCGCCAAAGTAGACGCCCAGAACCGCAGCACGCGACAGCCTACGTCGTGCTCGACTCGCAGGCTCCTTCAACTTTCTAAACCCCGCCCCCATCTATACCTGTGGCCAAGGTCGCCGCAGAATGTCCAGGCGGAGCGGCACGATGTCGTCGAACTCGAATGGAAATATTCCCAAGGACGTCGTCCCGTCCTCGAACCCTGGTGAGTCTCGGCCGTAAGGGCTTGATGAGGAATGGATAGGAAATTGTCATTGGGTTATTGGAGCTGACAGACGCCATGATATACAGCAATGGACAAGCAAAAGATGCTTCTGTCTGCGGATGTTGGACACTTTTCCCTCGTGCGGGCGATGCACCTCGCCGACTTGATCACGCTCCTGAACGGTATGCGATTCCCTACAGCGACACGCGAGGCAATTGGCCCATCGCAGTGCTCTGGGAGGAATGAAAGAGGCTAATTTGAGGGATTTACAGGTGCTTGTGGTGTCTTGTCCATCTTCTCGTCGCTACGATACTGCCTCGGCGACCCTAACACCCACGATAACCTCTGGCTTGCGCTGGCCTTCCTGCCTTTCGGCCTGTTTTTTGACTTTTTCGATGGCAAAGTGGCTAGATGGAGGAAGAAGAGCAGCTTAATGGGCCAGGAGCTAGACTCTCTCGCTGACTTGGTATGTCCTAATGCTATTTTGGTAGTGATATCTAGGTTCTGACGTGAAGCACTGGTTTAGATCTCCTTTGGCGTCGCCCCATCTATGGTGGCCTTCACTCTTGGTTTCCGGTCCGTTGCTGACACGGTTGGTCTCACCTTTTTCGTCTTGTGTGGCCTCACTCGCCTCGCGCGCTTCAACGTGACGGTTTCTGTTCTGCCCAAAGACGCCTCGGGCAAAAGCCAATATTTTGAGGGCACACCCATTCCCACCTCGCTTGGTATGGACGCCATCATGGCGTATTGGCTCTCTCAGGGGTGGATTCATGACAACCTACCCTTTGGCGTCTGGCTTCAGGGCACTGCTCTCGAGTTTCACCCTGCCGTCATCCTCTTCATGATTCATGGCTGTCTCATGACAAGCAAGACGATCCGTATACCCAAGCCCTAAGGGATGGTCCGAGAGACTGTTAACACGGGATACTGGTGATGACATCATCATCAGTTAGGAATAGGCGGGGAGGAAAGGGATCAGTAGAGAGCAGAGGGAATCAAGGTTTCTGCGCCCGAATTCTGGGTGAAGCTGATGACAATCAGATATTGGGGATACACGGGGATCAAAGGGGCACACGCGATAAAACAAAAGAGAAAAAGGACACAAATGGAGAGATGATCCTCATGAGACTGAGCGATATACTTGGACAGGGCATGATTGACGCAGCTCGCTGAAACAATGGTAGTTGATGATACCCATACATTCCTTAAGGACTGGCTATTCCTTTCTTAAGTGCAAAACGTGGCTGTCATGTCTTATGTACCGTCTCGTGTCGATGTCAGGTGCATGTATGTAAGCAAACTGAAGGGGCTTTGACGTCAAGTGCACCTTGTAACGGTAGCTTGGTGTGGGTGAGTTAGGGTAGATCCCGGCAAGCACAGTAAATACCTGTTTAAGGACGCGTAACAAAGAAGGCTCTGCTGCCGAGGTTCCGGTATTTAGATCTGGGACTGTACAAGAGGTGAGATGGATGACGCAGGCAGCCCAGATCTACGTATTACGATGCCCTCGTGGAATAGCACAGCGTTTTGGGTGCTTCCTATTTTACGACATTGATCTGAGCCTCTGCGCGAATATTGAAGCTTCAGATCTGGAAAGTCTGCAGCCAATCTTCTTGGCGTCAAGCCTTTGTGTGAAACTCGCTGTTTGGGGCGCAGAGCAGATTGGATAGACGAGCGGTGATTGAGCGTGGCCGGGGAGCTTGGACTAGCGTTAGGGTATTTTCCTGCTGCAGACCAGGGACATGGGCCGTGAGGGGAAAGGGAAAAGGGAGGATGAGGCTGTGTTGGAGATGGGATGATGTTGTGAGAGGAGAGGGTTTGTTGGCGTGCGGCTGTGAAGGTGAATGTGGGGTTGACGGACCGGGGGTCGAGGTGTGATCATCGGGGACGGAGAAATTGCTGAAGGAGTTGAATATTGTGTCCCCGTGAGCAAGAGCCTGTTTAGGATGAGGATAGGACTTTGAGGCGATGTTGTGAATGGAATGGATAGACGTGGTTCTAAAGAAAAACCAGAGGGAATGAATGGCAGACGGGCATGACTGTCGGGCTCCTTCCCCCTTGTGGCTGTTGTTGGGTCTAAGCGATCTTGACATCCGGGACGGTTGGTTGCAGCCGCCAGCGCACTTTGCACCTCCACCATCACCACCCACAGACATCACCAACAAGCCATCGTGCTATCGAGCCAACCAGATGCGTGTACTTGCTCATTGGACGCACCCATCACAACGGTTGCCAGCAGCACGAGCATGGCAGCATGGGTCCAGGCACGACGATGCACCATCCTCAGCTCTTCTTGAAGCAATATCCAGACCATAGGCTGAGATGTCCGGTCCCTCCCGTCCAGTGTCCCCTTCGATGCGCCCCCAACCGAAGCAAGCCCAGTCCCCGGGCAGAGAAAGTCCTACGAGCGGGGAGGATTCCCTAGCGAGATGCCATCATGACAAGAGAGACACCAGCACCAAGAGGGGCGAAGGATAATCCCTCCTTCGGAGATCGTCGAGTCAGTCGTGACCGACCTGTGCTGCTAGCCCCCGGCTCTTGGGGTCGAGCATCTATTTCTGGCCCATGAAAGACCCATCCAGTTGGAATCCATCCTTCATCTCGGTTCATCGCGACTAGCACAATCTCGGCAGCCAGGCCAAGACGTTGCCGTCCCTGGCCTCCGGGTCCTAGTCTCTTAGCTCCGGAGACAAACGAGTCAAAAGTCAGCCCTGGCGGCTGAGACGCGGCGCCTCAATCCCGAATAGGCGGAGCGTCTGGCCTGGGCATTGGTTCTCTCCGCCTTGCAAGCGCAAGCCCTTTGTTGACTTAATACCCATGCCAGCCGCTGCTCTGCCATTTGATGGTACCTGTGCGATTTCTAGAACATCAACCTGTGGTTCCTGGTTCAGTCAGAATGCTGATACGGCAGCTTCACTTCTCTTTCTGCTTTTCTTGACGCCTCTTCTCATCGTTCCCGTTGTACTCACACAACCAAGTCCAGAGTCGACACTCTTGAGGCTATGAATGACGATCGCTGCTGACGCTGGCTCTGAGTTGCTGACTGCCGCTCCCCCCTCTTCCACCCTCCTTCACCATGGAGCCTCTCCGGGGCCTATCGCGGCAAGACTCTGAGAAGTCCGAGGCCCGCCGGGAGCACCTCCGTCTCAATGCTGCTGTTCAGAATGTCACTGATACAATGATTGCCGTGACCGAATCCTTTCGCCACCATTACCAACAGCAATATGGTGGTTACTCTCCCGCGGCGCCGGCGCCGACTTACACGCACTCTCGAAGCCCATCAGACATTAGCGAATCATCCGAGCGCTTGCTCGACTTGGGCCCTATGAGGCACATGAGTGTGTCTGACATGTCGTCCTCGATATCTCCCTATCAAAGCAGCTCTGTGCCCAACGTTCTCGTTCCAGGACGCTCCCCAGACCCCGAGTCGGATTCTCTCCTCGACCCAGATCTGGACTCAGAAATGACAGACACTACCGTTCACGTCCCAGAAGACTTAATTCGCCTTGCGACACCAAATCTACCACCCCGGCTGGATACACCTCACACACCTCCTCCTCGATTTAGTATCCCTGTTAACCTCGCCGAACCTCAGCCCTATGTCTCACCAGTAGACCCGAATCCGCCTTCATCAGACTTTGCGGTCAACCATGGGGGACTTGTTCAAGCTGCCAGGCGGTTCGAAGCATTTAGATCAACTACTCAACATCACCAGTATATTGCTCTCCGGCCAGATTGCGGCACAGAAGCACAACCTTTCGGCACAGTCACACGTATTCGCGCTGGCTCCGATCCCGAAGCTCTAATGACCAAGGGCGTACGCAGGAAACCTCTGACCCAAGGTGCCAAGCCGATCGAATTCAACCACTCCACTAATGAGAGTCTCTTTGTTGCCATCATCTGTATGGCTCAGGTCCTGGCCTTTGCCGGCCTCGCTCAGACCTTGGTACCCGCTCGACGAATCGGGGACTCGTTTTCAGAATCAGAACGTTCATCAGGGCACCTCGCTTGGTACTCGGCAGCATACGCGCTTGGCTTTGGAGCGACAACTCTTCTCGGTAATCGGATTGGAAACGTCTGCGGTCAGAGATACACCTTCATCGTCGGCTATCTTTGGTTTGCCCTCTGGAGTCTGCTGGCTGGGCTGAGTGTATATGTTCAAAAACATGGCGATGGGGACACGGTCTATTTTTGTGTCTGTCGCGGTTTGCAAGGCGTTGGTCCTGCATTACTTATTCCCAACGGCCAGAGCATGCTTCAGCGTGCTTATCCTCCTGGTCCTCGCAAGACTCTCGCCATGGGCCTGTTCGACGCGGCTGCTCCTCTGGGTTTCGTCCTCGGGTCGGTCATGACGGGCCTTTTTGCTGGCTTCGCCTCGTGGCCTTGGGGGTTTTACTCGTTGGCTGCCGTGTGTCTAGCTTTGGGAGTCTCGAGTGTTCTCATAATTCCTGTCAAGAAAGTCTTGGTCCACGACTTTGAGGGCAGTCTTTGGAAACGCCTCGACGTCCTGGGCGTTGTATTTGGAACCGCTGCTTTGGTCTTTTTCTGTGTCGGCTGGAACCAAGCACCTATTGTGTCCTTCAAGAGCCCCGAGCCCTACATTCTTATCTTTGCTGGGGTTATCCTCGCACCGCTTTTCGTCTTCTTCGAGACGCAAGCCAGTCATCCACTGGTTCCCTTTAAGCAGATGCATGCGCCCGCGGGTGCCATTCTTGGCTTTGTTGCAGCCAGCTGGGCGGCGTTTGGTATCTGGGTTTGGTATCTCATTCAAGTTATTGAGGTCCTAAGAGGATGGGAGCCTCTACATGTAGGCGCTGGCCTGGTGCCTGTGCTCGTGGTCGGTGTTGTCGTTGGCTTCGCCTGTTGTCCCTTTGTCAACCACGACTTGACAGCCCAATTGGCCATGGTTATTGCATCAATTGCAATGTTGATCGGTTCCGTCTTGATGGCCACGGCGCCCGCACATCAAGCTTACTGGCTCAATGCCTTTATAAGCACCATCTTTATGGGCGTTGGCATTGTCTTGATCATCCCTGCCTCCGTGACTGCACTGGCGCGGAGTGTACCTCAGGGGCATCCTGGACTTGCGAGCAGTCTGAGCACCACGTTGGCAGCATTTGCCTTTGCTGTGAGCTTGGGCATGGCGGGAGCTGTAGAGATGGGAAAGACGACTAGGGAGAATGATCCTTTGGCAGGCTACCGAGACGCACAGTATTTCGGATTGGGATTAACTGGGCTGAGCCTCATCCTGGCCGTGGGACTTCTGGTTGCAGCATATCTCAGGCGTTGAATGGGCGTTGGAGTAAATCGAGGTAGCAGAGGACCTTGGAAGGAGTTGTTAGTTATTATACCCCGGTAGAGCGCAGATGGTTACGAGTTTAAAAATGGCGCGGTTATACACAAAACAATCATTATGACAATTAAGACTGAAGGCACTCATGTGATCGTGAAAAGGTTGCCCGTTTCTGTTTTCTCTTCTCTTCCTTTCTTGTATCCTCTGTGTCTGTACAAAGTCCAATGCCGTACCACACGCACATTGCAGGATTGGGATATAGAGCCAGCGGGGGAAAACCAAAACCAAGCACAGCAAAAAAATAGGAAACCCGTATAACGCCAAGAATACATGTCCCTTTCTTCCGCCCTCCCGAGATTCTTTCAACACCTTCGTGGGTCGCGTTCTACTACAACAGCAGCTTTGGGGGGCGTTGACCTTGTTTCGTTTATCGACCACCTCGGCTGAAGCCTCCACGTCCTCGTCCACCGCCGAAACCGCCACCACCACCACCCCGGGAGAAACCACCGCTGCCTCCACGACCACCACGGCCGCCGAACCCACCGCGAGAACCACCTCGAGGACCACCACGTCCACCGCCAAAGCCTCCAAAGCCGCCGCGTCCACCGCGTCCACCCCTCGCACCGCCACGGGGGCCACCGCGCCCCGCACCACCGGCGCGCTTGACCTTGGGGGCGCCGGGCGGCGGCTTGGGCTTGGGGAGGAACTTGTCGAGGGGCAGGAGCTTCTCGGAGCCGATGTAGAACTTGTCGCCCTCCTTGAAGGAGGTGGCCTGGATGCCCTCGGTGGGCTTGATGGTGAAGAAGACCTGGTTGATGGGGCCGAGGACCTCGTCGACTTTCCCGACGGCCGTCTTGTTCTCGAGGAAGATCTGGGCGTTGAAGTGGGGGACCTTGGGGTTGATGGACTCGCACACCATCTCGCCTTCGCAGGCGTGCATGAACTTGCCCATTTCTTGAGAGAAAGTGTTAGCGGGATGAATACAAGATGTGTGCGTGTTTTGATGACGGGTGTGACGTACCGAGAATCTGCGCAGGAGGACCCATGTCTCGCTGCTGGAAACCTCCACGGCCTAGAGATATACACGTTAGCATCCCAAACTTGAACTCTAGTATTTCCATATCGACCGCCAATTCCAAGTCGCAATACCCTACACAAGCCCCCTCCAGCCCCCGATACCTTGTATCTTTTCCCACCGGCTAAAAGAAGAGGGAAAAAGGACATACCGCCTCCACGTCCGCCAAACCCACCCCGACCTCTCGAACCGCCTCGGAAAGACATCGTGTCCGCGCTTCTCTCTGGATTATTTGTGGCCAATTGGTTCGGAACCGGCTTCGACTCGACCGTTTAACTCGTGCTGTTGCTGTTGCGCGAAAAAAAGGAGGGAATGCCTTGTTGTCCAGCAAGCGTGTTCGCGATGTCGTCGGTCCCAACTTTTTTTCTGTGTGAAATTTTCAGAAAAGACGCCTGTTCCCACCAAAGGTCTGGCGGGATAGCTTGGAAGCCGCCGATTGGCTGGCGAGCTGGATGGACGGAAAATCTATTTGGCGGGGTCCGGATATTGTGGGGCGAGGTACGTACCTTGTCAACCACACTTTGCAGTCCCAATCCGTTTCTAGCGCCAGACCTGAGCCGTGGCTGCTTTAACCTGAGCAGAGAGTGAGCTGGTGGGTGAGCAGCCTGATCAGCCTAAGCCGAGTGCATGGCATTGTTTCGGACCCTGCAGCGTGGTACCGAAAGGGACCGGGAGGGCCCCAGCTATTTATTCTGTTTACCCTCCTAGCTCACAACAGCTAGCGCTGCTCTTGAATAGCAGTGAGACCTCGTCGAGGGTCCCAGTCTAGGGCCCGGCTTTGATGCCAGTGAAAAGAGAGAAGAAAGATAGAGGGCGATAAACTCGGTAGCCTGCCTGCTCCGCTATCTGGCACCGCCAATTGGGCACGACGAACTGAGAAAAACTAACACCAGGCCACGTGACTAGCAGGGCTAATCGCGACTGCTGATTTGGTCATTCTACATAAATATGGGTCTATTGGACCACAGAAAAATCTCTTCAGGAGCCAGCCCCAGCGCATTACGTGCACGATAGCTACCGAAAATCTCAGTGTGAGAAAGGACATACAAAGTCATCAAGCGACGCAATGTGCGGTGTCTCAGCCATATTGGTACGCCTTCTTCCACGCTCAGAAACTGTCCTACCGAGGGGCAGCAAGAGAGACACGCTGACTGCTTTAACAGCTTGGCGACCCTAACGCTACCAGCGCCGCGGTTGATCTGCATGAGTCTCTTTATTCTCTTCAGCATGTAAGTCTATAAGTCGTCAAGATATGATCGAGCGACAACTGTCGTCGGGGGAAAATGCTAATGGTGTCATCAGCGAGGACAAGATGCTGCAGGGATTGCGGTTTGCCAGGGCAGAAGAGTCTTCCAGTGCAAGGGGCTGGGGTTAGCCAGCGAAGTCTTCTCAGACGGCAGGCGGCTGCAACAGCTTCCGGGCTATATGGGTGCGTAAAAGCGACCTCAACGTCTGTACGGAAGATAACTGTTCTATAGGGCTTGGTCACGTCCGCTATCCGACCATGGGTACCGCGTCTGCGTACGTATATGGAAACGGTGACGAAAAATGTTTCTTATTTCTGATTATCTGATCCTCGGCTCTAGGTCGGAAGCCCAGCCATTCTACGTCAATGCTCCATTCGGAATCTCGCTGAGTGTGAATGGGAACCTCATTAATACCGAGGACCTCCGCAACTATCTCGATGAGGAAGCTCATCGGCATATCAACTCCGATTCCGACTCGGAGCTCCTGTACGTGATTGCATCTTGCTTCCGGCTCAGTCAGCATTATCGCGCAGTATCTCATCTGTCAAAGGCTTAATGTTTTCGCACACGGCCTTCACAAGCTCGGGAGGACTCGTGCCAAAGTCGACGATATCTTCAAGGCATTGGGCGATGTATATTCCAGATGTCACGGGGCTTTTGCATGCACGGCAATGATCACGGGCTTCGGTATTCTGGCCTTCAGGCAAGTCACATGCGGGTCTTCTACTCTAGTGCCAGTATCTGATGAAAATCAAAATATAGGGACGCTGATGGCATTCGCCCCCTTTGCATTGGGTCACGACCCTCAGCTACCTTAGCGGGCGTAAAGGATTACTTCGTGGCGTCAGAGTCAGTTGTACTACAGCAACTTGGCTTTCGTGATATTGTGGATATATTGCCAGGCCAGGCCGTCTTCTGTCCAAAAGGCGGCACTCCTATCTTTCGCCAGGTGGTTGAGCAGAAAGGTTATACTCCTGACACATTTGAATACATCTACGTTGCCCGACTAGAGAGCTGTATCGATGGTATATCCGTATACCGCAGTCGGCAAAAGATGGGGGAAAAGTTGGCCGAGAAGATCAAAGACGTCCTTGGAGAAAAGGGTGTCGAGGAGATTGACGCGAGTAAGTCATACATCGATAGCTTGATTCATCGTTCTAACCGCTGACTATTCTCAGTTATTCCAGTTCCTGAGGTGAATTATAACGTTTCTAGGGTAGACTTCAGGTTCAACGATGCTAACCTTTTGCTAATAGACGAGTAACGTCGCAGCAGCAGCTTTAGCTGAGAGACTGAGGAAGCCGTACGTGACGGCCCTCGTAAAGAACCGCTACGTCCACCGCACCTTTATTCTACCTGATCAGGCTTCACGCCTACAGAGTGTCCGCCGTAAATTCTCTTTCGTCGAGTCAGAATTCCAGGGCAAGAACGTGGTTATCGTGGACGACAGTATTGTCCGAGGCAGTAGGTAATCTTTAAAGCTTCCTTCGGAGTCTGGACTAATGACCGTGTTAGCAACGTCGCGACAGATTGTAAGTCTGCATTGTCAGCTTTGCTTTTAGTTCCCAAGATTTCCCGCTAATAATTCAGGTCCAATTGGCCAGGGAAGCGGGCGCGCTTCGCGTCGTGTTTGTTTCATGCTCGCCACCCTGCACACATCCGCACATCGTGAGTCAGCCATCGCTTTTTGGCATAAGCTGTTGAGAGTACTGAGTGTATGTGCAGTATGGTATAGACCTCGCGGACCGTTCTGGTAGGTATTTCCGTTCAATATGGCAAGCCCGCAGACTGGAGTCAAGGTTGTGACGCTGACCCTCGAAGCTCTGGTTGCCTACAGCAGGACGCAGCGAGAAATCGCCGAGTACCTAGGCGCTGACGAAATCGTCTTCCTGGATGTCGACGGCGAGAACGGACTGAAAGCGGCGTGCATCGAAGCAGCTCAGGGGGGCCAGACTCCAATCAAAAATTTGGAAGTAGGCGTATTTACCGGCAGGTACGTGACTGGGCTGCCGGATGGATATCTCGAGAACCTGAGCGACCTTCGAACTGGCCGCTGGCGGCAGAAGACTGGTGAGGACGAGGACGGAAGTGTGGCCGCGAGGTCAGGACCCGCAGGCCTGCCATGCTCGGGCGGCGCAGCTGTTTCAATGGGGGTTAATGAAGCTAATTCTACCCCCGACCACCACGATGATATCAGGTATGTGGGTTGTGAAAGCCGAAGCTGCCAGAGCCGTGACTAATGCTTAACAGCCTTTATAATGTCGCAAGTGGGCCCATAGACCGTGAGAGGTAGGGCATTGTTCGGCCATCAGGCATCGTCCGTTTCAAGCACCGCCGGAACGGTCTCAGCACCGCGGCGCTCGAGCTCGACGACCGGGACAATCTGGTCGACCTAGTGGGGCTTCTACTCTGTTCAGACCCGGAGCGCGAGCGGTACCTAGTTAAGGCGGTTGCGTTGGGCGAGAAGGGGCTGTGTGG